>PVKZ01005364.1:30998-55048 GCA_004027375.1 Macroglossus sobrinus
GAGGGCCTCTGGGAGATTTTCATGTGGAATCTGAGGTTGAAGGAGGAAGGTCTGGGGAAAATAGAAAAGATAATAAAGCTGGAAGGAGAGAATGGGGGGTGGGGTAGGGGTGGGGTGGGGGTGGGGGTGGTACTGTTAGAGATAATAGAGATAACCTGTGTCACCAGGTCAAGCAGCTTAAGAGACAGGTGTGCTTTATCTCTGTCCTCTTTTTTTTTTTTTTTTTTAAACTGACTTGATATGGATGACTAGAAGGATCTTGGGAGTTACATTTTTAAAAAGGCAGATGGCAAAAAGCAATAGCTCCTCAGTTTCTGATTTACTCCCTGGAGAGGGGATTCTCATCAACCAGGGACACCGGTGTAGGACCTTACCCAAGCGAGAGGTAGGCCTGTACCGTGGTTGTCTCCTTCGGGTTGTCTCCTTACAGCCGCTCATGTGACCCTAACTCGGTACACTCTGCTGGGGCGTGGATTAAACAGAGATTGTTCACAGGGACACAGGAGTCAAAGGTCAGAGAAAGGGGACACGGAACAGTGATTTGAGAAACCTAAAATATTAGGTGCTCTCTCAGGGCTCCCCCCATTATGAGCTCAGGGAAGGAGGGAAAAATCAACGTTATGGCTGCCCCAGTCCTCACTTGTGTAGCTGGTCATGAGGACTCAATGAATCGTCACTACGACCTTCTGCCACCTCCCACGCCACTCTCCTTCTACTCTCTGCCAGCACCTCGGCGTGGGGTAGACGAAGGACACCCCTGTTCCCAGAGGGTCTGAGGCTGCGGGGTGCTGGCTGCCCTGGGTCGCTGCTGTTTTTGTTGTCGAGGGGTGTTGGACAGAGGGGGACTCACTCAGAGGCACCCCAGAGAATACTCGGGCTTCCAGGCAGAGAGTCCTGCTCGCCAGCTCATGCGATAGCCGCCCAATTTCCCTTTAATCCTGGGGACCATTCCCTTATGTTAGTGTAGTGACCACCTTATAAAAATGCGTCAAAATATTTACCCATTATTGCTTAACTCCCCCCCGCACGTGTTCAATTTGTGTGTGTGTGTGTGTGTGTGTGTGTGTGCACGCGTGTGTTTGGAATCTATATTTTTTCAGCTTTTCTCTTGATATTTTAATTTTAGCAATAATTTTTAACTTCCATGACTTCTCTCTTATTCTTTGTTTTTTTTTTTTAAATTTGTTTTCACTTTATCTTTTCCTTAATCAACGACTACGATATATCCTCAAACCTTTCTGAAGAATGAAAAAAGGGGCTTAGAATTGAATCGACGTCCTTGTCTTTTTCCTGCATTATCTCTGTTTTCTCTGGAGTCAATATTCTGTTTTTATGACCTTGATCTCTTCCTTTTAAGCTCCTGCAGAAGCAAGAGTAACTGATTAATGATACCTGTTATAACAACCCGCCCATCCCCCAGTTCTTAGCGGCATAACCCAATAGATGTCGTTTCATTTTGTTTTCTTTTTACAGAAGGGCCAGTGGGCATCGTTCTGTTCAGGAAGCTCACCTGGGCAGCTTTCCTATGACAGGTGACACAGAGATCCAGGATGCCACTACCCAAGGCTTCCCACTGTGGTCACACAAGGTGAGAAATAGTAGGATCACATAGTTTGAGACTTGGCGTTTGGGGCCAAGCCTGGACGGGGCATAGGTTTCCGCCCACATTTTAGAACTAGTCATCCGGCCCCATCTCGATGCAAGGGCACTGGGAAATGTAATTTTCTTGTCCTCCCAAGAGGAAAATAAAAGGTTTCATAAATGTATAGCAGAATCGTCTTTGCCACAGCTGGTTTTTTTTTTTTTTCTTTCTTAACACAAAACAAAAATGTCTGCTGATATTCAATCATCCAATCGTGTTTACGAATAAAAAGATGTCGAGTATTACCTGTGACTCACTGACATTTCCTTTGCCAGTGGCCTCTTCCCTGCAGGAGAGGGCTGGCTGACTCAGGCTCCCAGCTCGTGGGCGTGGTGTGGGGACTGGCAGGCTTTCGGTGCAGATAAGCGGGCCAGCAGCCTGTTCTCTGGAGGCCACTGTCCCTCTCAGGGTAACAGTTTCATTCCTTCGAAAGGTGTTTTTCCACCTTCACATCATGGACATCTTTCTCAAACACATTCAAACAAAGCAGGCTCTGACTCAACAGCTGTTGGACAAATAGCTCTTCAAACCATCGTCTTGCATTGAGTTCTGTCTCCTGTCCTAGCTACACCCTCGTGGCCCCGGGGAGCTCTGTGAAAGCAGTGTGATGCCTCACCTGCTGCTTTCTCCCCTACCTGTCCTGAGCTTCGTCGGACGTATGTCACCTTGGCCGTAGCCATCTTTGATCTTTCAGAAACTCATAAAATCTTGTTTTGCTAATATTTTCCTTCCACTATTTAGCGACTGTATTAATTTATACTCTTTCGTGCTTATGAATATTTATGTTCCAATAGTTTGTTGCTTGTTTTTTTTTTAGAGGGGAGGTACATAATTTTCTTTAAGCTATCATCTTGAACTGAAAGTGATACGAGTTTCCCTTAGCGATGAATGATTTTCCATGCCAAGATAGCTATTTTTTGTGTCATTAAATAATCTAAAACAAGTTGTAAGATGTGAAAAGTATTTTCTCTTATAGTATACCATAAGTCACGTAATTTTTGACAATTATAAACAAGTCTACAATGGGCATTCTCGTACCTGAGATGTTAAATGTCTGACGATTTTCTTAGATGAAATAATTCCTTGAAGTGGAATTGCTGGCTCAAAGGCTATTTGCTTTTCTACGACTCTATGTGTGTCTAGCAAATTGCCTTTGAGAAATATCACACTGTCTTCTTATAAGCCCATCGGCAGTAGGTATTAGCATTTAAAAATATCTTTACCAAATCTCTACCGATTTATTAGGCCAGTAGTGCTTACAATTCGGGCACCTTTGTTTCTTCAGCTGCAAAAAAAGGGTCTAGATAATGGAGTTTTGTAAGACATTAAGCATGTACCTCACATGTGCCTATCACACACTAAAAATAGGGGTAAATTTTGTTTTAAAAATGGTAAATTATTTAAAAGATAAAAGACCCAGATGGCTGTCTTTAGGGTTGTTATGGGGATTAAATGAGAAAATGTATGTAAAGATATACAGAACGTGGTATATATGTGTCATATATAAGTGTTAAGTATGAGTGTTCTCTCTTCTAATCTAATCCCCTGAATGCAAGGGTTATTCCAAATTCAACGCCCTGGGTTGGACTCAGGGAAAGCCAGTGATCACGTGGAGAGCATCTGAGCTCCAGGGTAGGTAGTAAAATTGACCCATTACTGAAGAAGAAGAGCAAAGAGACCAACAAAGGATGGACCTCAGGGAATTTAACTTCTCCTTGGCCGAGCATTCAGATTCTCTTTGGGTTACAGATTTATCTGAGCATGTGTGTGAGCAATTTCTTTGAAAGGCTGCTGTCATCTTCTCCCTTGGACATCATCCCTGTGGCTAAATGATTTTCTGCTCACACCCACCTCCACTGAGTGTTTATGTGAATTCGACCTAGGGACACAGAGGACCCGTTTCTGGTTCACTCGAGAGCTCTGGGGATTTGGGTCACGAGTTGGCAGGCAGGAAAAAAAAGACAGAGTTTTGAAAAAGAATAAAGCAAAAAGAACTAGTGTAGGATCCATTATGGATACGTAAACGAGTAATACTGAATATGAAAAAGTGAATATAAAATTATTGGAACGTTGGGTGCAGAAATGGTAGGATAAAGAGAACTCAGGTAGGACAGGTGGAATGATTGATCAGACACACCTCTGCCTTGACATTTTCTGTAAATGTGAGATCTTTGGGATGAAGTACTGGGTACATGAAGCATTTTACGTTAAAAGCCATATTTTCTTCTTCCTCTTTTCTTCCTTTTACCCTCTTTAGCTTTTCCTGTCCTGGAGTACACCCTATTCCATTAAATGAAGCCATTGTTTGATATCACATTCAGCTCTAAAACACATTTGGGTAAGAATAAGTGTCCCCAGATCCACTCAGGCAGTCCTTGCCTGCTTCCTTTCCTCCACGTGTGCCCCCAAAGCATCTCTGAGCATCTTCCAGGCACCGCCTTATGGAGTAAAATGAGCCAGCAAGTGTCAAGACAAGATGTCCTTTTTGAGTGTGTATCCATTAGGCTATGCATTCTTCTGCTGGTAAGAGATGTTAACTAATCATGGCTTAAACAAAACTAAACAAAACAAAACAAGTGTTTTTTTTTTCATTTCCATAAAGAAGCCTGGAAGCTGGTCCAGAGGCTGCAGGGTGGTTTTGGGGGATGGACGTTTATTTCTCTTTCACTTAAAAGCCTGAATGTAAGTAGCTCAGGGCAGCCTCAGAAGCTTCACAATGACTAAGACCTGGAGGACTCGCTCCCTCCCTCCCTCCTTCCGCCCTTTCTTCTTTCCTCCCGCCCTTTCTTCTTTCCTCCCTTGCATCCCCGTCTGCTTCTATCTAAGTTCGAGGCTGCTTTTTATCGAGTCGTGTGTGTCCTGGAGATCACTAACTTATTTATCTATATTTGGCGCATCTTGTGAACGCTGCCACCCGTCTCACAAGCTCCTCGTGTCTACGCTTGGGTTCCTTGCCCTCCGCGTTTGCTTTCCTGTCTCTGTAACAGGTTCCCACACGCTCCTCCTGGTAGACACGTGACAGATGGATGTCAGATAAGCGCCACGTGTCGATACTATGGCATATACACGTGACGAATCCCTTTGAATTCCTTCTCTCTCGGTTATTCATTACACTGAACATGTGGACGTCTGGACCAGCTGTCCTGAGCCAGCTTCTCTCTTTAACCTTCCTTGTCTTATCCTTTACTTTCCTCGGACTTCGGGACATTGTCAGGGAGAAATACGGGAATCCTGAAATTCTCAAGTTCTGTGAAATTCTTAGCGTCTTTCAGATATTTGACGTTCTTACGACTGCAGATGTACACGCTAACAGAAAACTCAGTTTTGTTGTTCTTTTGTCTGTTTAGCACTCTTGTGGAAAGGAACATTTTTAAAAATCTTCCATCTCTTGCCTTCGATCTCCGCCTTTTCTTGTTTCTCTGTTTCCCCGAGGGAAGCAGAGCCAGCCATCTCCCTGAGGTGACACACACCGTCATCAGGGGCTCTGCAGCCATACTGCCTGGCTTGGTCTCTTGGCTCAACTACTTACTAACCTTGTGATGTGGGCAGAATGATCGAACCCATCTGTGCTTTCTTATCGGTGGAGTCGGGGTGATAAGAAAAGCTGTCTGCAGCTCAGGGTCTTTGTCAGGATAAAGGTGATTGATAAACATTTCCAGGCTCGGAACAGTGCCTGGGGAAGAGTCCGCACCGATGCGCATCAGAAGCCAGGTCATCCCTGCTGTGCTTGGTCTGTGACAGGAAGTAATGGACCGCATTAAACACAGGAGCTTTGTCTGCCGGGCTTTGGGTGGGATCCAGATGTTGCCTGTCTCGTGCGACCCCAGACGAGTGATGTAGTCTCTCCAAGCCTCAGTGTCCTCATTTGTTAAATGGGACAAATACCCACCACCTCTAGGATTATGCAGCTTCTTTTTAAGGGTGATAATATATGAAAACAACTAAATTGCACCTGGACCCAGCAAATACTCAGGATGTGTTATCTGTTAGCAAAAAGAAATTCCTCTTCTCTATATCTCTGTAGTCCACTAATCTGTAAGCTTGTTTTGGGAATTTGTCATTGATTTTCGATTTGCATATGAAGTTTATTTTTTTTTAATGAAATACTTTCTTTAGCAACTGTTTACCGCCCTGAGACTTTGCCCGACTGCCCTGTCTCAGCTTTCTTCAGTAGGAGAGAACGCCATCATAATCGCGCACACAGCTTTTCACAGAGCACAGCAAGATTTTAAGCGGAGATAAAGGCAAAGCTTTCTCACATCCTCGCTGCTCTCAGGAACATGGTCGAGAACGAACATACCCGACAGGCCAAATCATTGTTGCTGTCGCCATGACTCATGGTGAGTCTGACGTGTGGAATCTCGAGGCGTGCGTGTGAGAGAAAGTGTGTGAGTGTGTGTGTGTGTGTGTGTGTGTGTGTGTGTGTGTGTGTGAGTGAGTGTGAGTGTCCATTGGCCTCTTCCCGCTCTGAGGCACCTCACTGTGGGAGCGACAACAACTGGACTCCCCGTTCTCATTCTGTTTTTCCCCTGAATTTTTTTTTTTCTGCCTGCTCAGATGTTTCCATTATCCCCAATTAACCACACCCAGAGCTCAGAGCACCACCCTCTCGCCCTGGCGGTTTGGACTTGGTTCTTTCATTAGGATCCGGCGGGTACCACCCAGTCTCATCCCCATCGCTGCTGACATCGGGCAGTCAGCGTCTGCTCTGTCGCACACACTGGTTTCCTTTTTCCTCAATGTTTTCCCCAGCATCACCAGTCCTTGCCTTAGCTAGTTCCCCTCTTTCGATCTGCTCCTTCCCACCCTCGGCTCCCACCGAGGGCTCGAGGGCTCGCCAAAATCCACACCACAGGAGGGGCTGCGGTGGGAGGCGGACTTCTCCTGCTCATCATTATTTGAAGTCTTTGCCTTTTATGTCCACAGCCCTCTTGAAATCTATAGCTTAGCAGCCTTTGCTGACCTGTGTTCACATCCCAAGATGCTCTGCAGGATCATTCTCTCCTGCCCTTCATCTGTTCCTTTCACCTACTCATCCCTCGCTGGGCATCCCGACTTCCTGTCAGTCTGAACTACTCTGAGCCATTTTTAATGCTGTTCTCAATAGGTAAGATGGAGTTTGAACCTAATGACAGTAATTCGCTTAGTTACCTGCTCAAATAAGTGAGGGGGAGTGAGGCTGAGGCTCAGTAGAGGGCACTCAACACGCATTATACAACTACATGTGCCTAAAAAACATCAACACTGCGAGTTTCCCTCTCCTGCTTTATTTCTCAGAAATAACCATTATTAGCAATCCGGGGTGCATCTTCCCAGCCCTTTTTCTCTCTCTCTATTTGCATCTCTTACTAAAATAAGCTACTTTGGAATGGATAGCAGGCATTGAATTACCACTGGTTGAATAAATGAACGAGTATATGTGAGTGTATGTGTATTTTTGTATATAAACATATAAACTGCTTTGCATCTTCATTTTGCTATATATCATATTGCTTCATACATATTACTTGGCAGCTTGTCTTTTTTTTTTTTTAACTTAGCAGCATCTCTTGGGAATATTTCTATGATACCACATAGTGCTCTGTTTCATTCAACCATACTGCTGCGTCGTTTTTTTTTTTATGTTTTGAATATTTATTTGTCCATTCCATTATGGATGGATATTTACCTATTTCCTATATTTATCATTTACAGACAACACTATAACATAAAAATCCAGGCCAAACGTTTTGCCTACCTATATGTTATTTTGATGCAATTATTTCTTTGAAGGGAAACCTCGAGGAAAATGTTATGTGCATTTTTAATGAAGGTGGCCAAATCGCCCTCTGTAAAGACTGGGTAGCTGTGGGTGAGGGTGTGTCCTTCCCCGCATGCCTGCCAGTTTCGGATACTCTTGTTCCCTTTAGTTTTGCCGATCCGATGAGTGAAACGGCGTTTGCTTTCGGAAACATTCACATGTCACTGATCATTAGTTAGATTAAGCATCTCTCAGTATGTTTACTGGCCTTCTTCATTGGGACTCTGTCCTTTATATACATTCTTTAATTCTTTTTCTATTTCAGAGGAAGAAATTCTCCCTCTATTGTGTTCAAGAATGAATGTTCACGCTTCCTTGTTTCTCCATTGTCTTCACTCCTCAGCGTCCTCAATTGTCCTGTTTTCACTGATTTCTTCCTCCCGGCTTTCCAACAATCAGATGGCAATTATCTTGGGATAAAAAAACGTTATCAGACTTCTCGTTCCCTTGTTCTCTCCACGACTGTACTTGTCAAATGATTGTTCCCCGTCTGCTCCTCTCACAGCCTCCAATCACTGATTCCAGTGGTTCTGCTCAGTCCTAATTCAATGACCTTTGTAGGTCTCTTTAAATTCTGTCGCTTTTTTTTTTTTTTTTTTTAAATCACAGACTTCTCTCAACTCCCAGATGCCATCCCATTTCTCTTCTTACCTCTAGGACTGACTTCTTTCTTCTTTAAGTTTTTTTTTTTTTTATTCTTCTTTTGACAAAAAGTGTGAGTTTCCAGCAATTTCTGGTTTTGGACCTTTGTTCTTTACCTTCACTGTAGCTTTGGAGATCTCATCCATTCCAAATGTGTCCACTATTATCTTTACGGACAAATCTCCCAAATCACTGTCACTAGTCCTAATGTCACATTAAAAGTCCAGTTCTTTCACTTTACTTTTAACCATTGAATTGGACCACTGAAACTTCAAGATCAGAGCACTAAATTATACTTATTATTGTCCTCTGTCCCACATCAGTATAATTTTACCAATTTTCGTGGGTAACAAAGAGGAGAAAACCTTCTTGTCTAAGTAGCAGAATTCTCCCTAGCTAAAGATTTACTTTACCAAATACCTGGATGAGTCGCTTTTGGTGATGAGGGCTAAGTGAGAAGGTAACTTCAGAAAGGATCGAGCTTATTCACAAAGACGTGGTCTTTGCTTTCTAAGTGGGGCCCATCAGCTATTACACTTTAGTTTAGCTGAATATACTCTTCAGGAGCTGAATTGTCTGGGACAACTATGAGGACGGGAGTGGTTGTGGAAAGAAAGAGAAGGAAAAATGTAGCTGGCATCCAGAATGGAAATTTGGCAAAAGACCAGGCATGTTTAAGAAGGATTTTATGAAGCTTTTTATTTGGTATAGAATTATAGATTGATCATATTTTTGTTTCCCTTCCCTAAAGATGTTGATCACTCTACTGTCTTTGCACTTGCACTGTTTATATATATATATATAGTTTTATTTTCTTTATCTTGAACCACTGTACAAAACATGTCTTGTCTTTATTCCCTGGATGCTTTTAAGATCTCTCTAACAATAGTTTTGATTGTGATATTCTTTGGTGTGTATATGCATTTCTTGTGCTTTGGGTTTTGTCAAGCTTCTTGGATCTGTGGGTTTAGAGTTTTATCAGTTTGGAAAATTTTCAGTCATGATTTTTTCTAGTTTTTTTTTTCTTTCTTCTCATCTCTCTTTTTTTCTGAGACTTCAACAAATATTTCAGGCCATTGAAGTCTTGTAACTCATTGATGGTCTGTTTATTTTTCAATTTTTTTTCTCTTTATTTTATTTTAATTTGTTTTTAATGCTATGCCTTCAAGTTCATTAATATTTTCTTCTGCGTTGTCTAATCTGCCAATATCCTCACCAGTGTTTTTTTTGTTTGTTTGTTTGTTTTTTTTTTGTTTTTGTTTTTGTTTTTTTTTTTTAATTCAGACATTGTAGTTTTCCTCACTAGAAGTTTGATTCAGGGCTTTAAAAAAATATATATCTTTTATGTCTGTACTTCACATGTTCAATCTTTCCTTTAGCTTTATGAGCATATGGGACCCAATTAGAATAACTATTTTAATGTCTCTGTGCTCTAGTTCTAGTAGCTGTGTCAATTCTGGGTTAGTTTTGATTGATTCGTTTTCTCCTCCTTATGACTTGTGTTTTTCCGTTTCTTTGCATGCCTGGTACATTTTTATTGCATGCGACACATTGAATTTTACTTTTGTTTAAGAATTTTTAGATCCCTCTACACATTGTGACACTTTGGGGGCACTTTTTGTGTTTGCCACAAGCCATCCCTACTTCCTGATCTGTAGTATCAAGGTTCCAGAACCTTGTTCTCTCCACCCTGGAAATTAGCATCATTCTTCTCTTCCTTCAGAAGTTGGAGCTTCTGATTCTGTCCTCTCTACCTTTCTCTCATCTCTTTCTGTGTTTAAGATGTAGCCAGGCAGAGGGCAGAAGGGGAGAGGGCAGAGGTCAGGGCTGACTCTCCTTTCAAATCTATTGTTTAGGGATAGATTTCAGTTTTAAAATGAAAAAGAGAAGAGTTCAATTTATTACCATTCTTTTCATTCACAAAGCTTTATCCTGACAGTAGTGATTCATTAAGAATCTAGTGTGGAGAGGGAAACCCAACATGACAACAGAAGACTTTGGGGAGAAGCTTGCCAGAGAGGTGGGCATTTGCCTAAGAACGTGCCCAGGAGAAGGGCAAGGAGAGAGCTGAGCAGAATTCTTCCAGAGACATGGACGAATTCTTCCCTCTTGGAGATCAACTGCCACAAAGTAGAGGGATTAGATCTTCACTCACGATTTAACATGTGAATGAGTTAAATGCATTGAATGGATAAGCAATATTGCAGATGGAGATGGAGAATGAGGAGGTATGTTCTTAAGGCATCAGCCATGCGGAAGGAGCCCCGAACTACTGAGTGGTGACATTGATCAAGGACTCGGGAGCCAGCTGGCTGCTCTGATCTGACTGATATGTCTCTTCACCCTCCAATCTGCTGTGCCGTCCGTCGCTAAGGAGGAAGATTGCATTTGACTCTGCTCGGCGATGATCATGAGCCAAAGCTGCTGATGAGGGATGTCAGCTCTTCTGGGCTGTGCAGGACCCACACACAGCCTTTGCTGGTGTGAACGTCTGCCTTCCTAAAGGAAGCAGGATGTGGTCCCAACAAGAGCAAGGACGATCCCCTCCTCCTTGTGTTTGCTGCCACCTTCTGTTTCTCTTCCTTCCATCCTCAGGACTAACGCAACGAAAATTCCAGGAACAAGGACAAAGGAGGACAGTAAGGGAAAGAGAAAGGACAAGAGAGGCTGTGTGTGTGCGCGTGTGGGCCCTTATCCATCTTGGGCTCACCCCCGCCAATCCTGACGCGTGGGTGTTACATTGAGTCCTATTAGCGGATTTATCAAAACTGAGATGGAACAAGCGTGACACATCGTCATTGGCTTCTTTAGTTGGCCATTGTTACTTTTCACCACTTTCTAAATGTTCACAGAATACACCTTATGCTTACTACTTGATTTGTCATCATTTAAGTCATATTATAAGAGGACTCGCTAAAATCGGAAAGGATAAAAAACAAACACTCTCCCACAAATATAGTACTTGAAATGCAAACAAAAAAAAATGTGCTACAGCTGAAACTTTTAGAAGCAAGAACCCCAAGAGTAACTGGATTGTGTTACTATAGCATCAGCACCAATAACAAATATATTATTACATCATGGCTTGTCTGGCTCGTCTAGAGCCTGAGGAAAGGGGAACGTGTCACAAATGCCTGATTCGCTTCAGGCTCATCCTTCTCCTTGTTAGGTCAATTCTGCTGCTCCCTTTCCCAGGTCCTCACCTGAATCCACTCGACTACATCCCACCCAAACTGAGTAATTGTTCTGCAAACGAGTCCTCAGAGGACAGAGCCTGGCAAAGGCAGAGAGACGAGGGGGAGGTTCCAGAAGACGTGCTGGCTGTTCTCCAGGTGTGTTGGGGTCCCGTGTCTCATTTCAACAGAATGAGGTCACACCAGCTTCCAAGCAGATTCGCATCCTCAGAATCCTCAGAATTGAGGGCTTGGCAATACTTCTCGTGTCTGACATCCCTCAGTGCCCACCCCCTACCCCAGCCTATAAACCTTTCACTCTTTGCTACAGGCACAGGCTCTCCCTGGAGTCCGAGAAACAGCCAACACTTGTAAGCTTGCGTGCGTGTGTGCGTGCGTGCATTGCACCAAGCAAAATGCATCTCACACCCATTCGTAGGTGGTATTACAATCCTTTTCATTTCAGATGAGGAAATCGGAGACCAGAGTTTGCTGAGCAGCAGAGCTGTGGTTGGAACCCAAATCTATGTGGTTGCAAGGCCCCAGGACGTGTCCTCTAGCTCATGTCGCATTTAGAGGATAAATGAGATGTAGCGAGGCCAGCAGAGGTACAAGGAACAGAGTCCGGCCGGGATCGGTTCGGTGGCTGAGCCGCCTGTCCAGGTCTCAGGCCCCTCCCGCCAGGATGAAGGGGATGCCAATCTCTGGGTTGGCTTTCGAAGCAGCTTCCTTCTCTGAGAGCTGAGCTTTTCTGCTTTGAAAACCCAGAAGACCTCAATCTTTTGAGCCTTGATCCGCTTTGATCGCCTTTCCAGCTTCCCACAGCCGATTTCCAGCTTCGGATAAACTAAAATCCCTTTTCATTTCATCCTGCCACTATCCGGTCCTCTGATGCTCACAGAGACTCCTGATGGTCTCCTGCGGGAGCCAGAGAGGCATCTCTTGTTTACAGGTAACTAATGAGTCATTAAATATATTTACATACCAGGACTTCAGCAGGATTTCGATATAGATAACCAGTGCTGGTAGGAGCTTGTTCCCAGGGAGGCTGGGGCTGATTCATCAAGCTTTTAAGAAGAGATCCGCCTCATTTCCTCCCCAGCTTGAGGGGAAATGGTTGCTCTCCTCCTGGAGGGAGGGGCCTGGCCACCTGTCAGGCCCAGATGAGGCGGCCTCTCCCTCTGCTAGTTCGACTGAAGTCTGGCTTGAACCATGCTCCGCTCTCTCCTTGCCCTTCTCCTGGGCACTTTCTTCGGTGGGTGCTCTCCTTTCTGGCAAGCCTCCCCTCCCCTGGCCCCGTGAATCGACGGCCTGAGCTGCTGTGTTCGACTCTCTCTAGTGCATTCCTTCCCTTGTCTGGAGCAAACGTGGGACTTTAATCTTAGTGCCCCACGTGCTGGGTCTTGGTTTCCTCTGCCCCCTAAGAAGGGGTTTGCTCTCTGGGTCTCCCTGGCCCAGCGAACCCCTGCACCCTCGGCCCTCCCAGCGGACTCGCTGTGGTTGGTCCCTTATGCTTGGGCCTTGGAAGGCCTTGAGCCTCCCTTCCATCTGGGAGGAAGGCGAGCTGAGCTGGGATTGCTGCTCTAAATGGCCTTTCATGCTTCCCACAGGCATCAGAGCTCAGACCATCCACCAGTGGCCACCTACAAAGGTGCAGGTCGTTGGCAGCCCACTCTCTCTGGAATGCATTGTAAAGGGGACATCGAACCCCAATCTGTACTGGTACCAGCAGGCCTTGGGAGGGGCCCTCCAGCTGCTCTTCTACTCCTACATTGTTAACCAGACGGAGTCTGAGGCACCCCAGAACTTTACAGCCTCCAGGCCCCAGGATGGCCGCTTCCTTCTGAGTTCCAAGAAGCTCCTCCTGAGCGACTCCGGCTTCTACCTCTGCGCCTGGAGTCCCACACTGAACGGGGTGGGGCTGACGTCTGTGCAAAAACCTGCCCTCTCCCGAGTCCTCCCCGCCCTCCCCGGCAGCCCTCCCTCGGGGACTGGGTGGAGTGTGTGTGACCCTGGGTGTTTGCCAGCCACGGCAGGCGAGAACCACTGCATCCAGCCAGGTCCTTCTCCGAAAGAACGCGGCTGAGTTCTCAGGGAGGACGATGTACGTGTGCAGACCTGTGGACTGTGGCCACACAGGCACGTCCCCGATGCGTGGATGTCCAGTCCTGGGCTGGCATACGGCGGCCCTCGCAGTGTGTCCTTGTCCCCACTTCCTGGCGGTCTCCCCTGGGGAGCGGGTTTGCGCACGCACCGGTGGGGGAGGTAGCTAGCATACGCCTGAGACCCGGTGAGCTATGTCGGTGGACTGGTGAGCAGACAGGAAGGAGGATGCCCACTTGGCTGACCTAGCTGGTTAGGGTTTCTCACCCGGGGACGTGTTTGGTGGATTGTCCTCACGCAGGGCAGAAGTGTGGCTCCGTTAGTATCAGAAACATGCATTTAGGGATTTCGATGATTGTTGGGGGTTTTATTATTATTATTTTTTTAAAAATTCTCATTCTCCTGTTTCTCATCCCTTCCTCTGTAGCAAAAGAGGGAGCAGAGAAGCAGATGGTGATCAGAGAGATGGGAAAGAGAGAGGGCCAGCCTGTGCGACGGTGAAACCCTAAAAAAGAGACATGACTTTGATGGGAATGAAGGCGAGGAGAAGGCTTTTGGAGGTGGCTGGGAAGAGATGCCATGGTTACCTTGGCAACAGAACTTCCGTCCTCATCTCTCAGTCCCTCATCCTCTTTATTCTTTAAAAGGTTTTCTGTCTTCATGTCCCTTCTGCTCCACGAGGGGGCACAAGAAGATTTAAAATACCGTTTCCGGCATCACTTCCTCTGGGACAATTCAGACATGTTTATTTTCAGTATCGTTCAACTCCGTAGAGGAAAGTCTGAGACAGAGACACAAAGTGATCAGGACGGTATTTCATAGTGCCCAAGTGTGTCCTACTGCACCTTCAAGGTCAACTACGTATTAAGTAGCTCATATGTGCTGGGCACTGGGACCCAACACAGGGATTTTAAAAAGTGAAGTACATTCGAGTTGGTGCCGGGCATGGTCCCTGCCTGGTTTAATCAAGACAAGTGGTTTGCTTTTTGTGTGTGAGTGTGAAAATTGTTATTTACTAAGCAGATCAGCAGTGCCATAACCATTTACAACTCATTTAATAGTTTTTATTTGATATAAAGTTTTAGATTAACATACACATTGAGCAGATAATAGAGAATTGTTATTTACTAAGTCTATCAGCAGAGCTATAACCATCTACAGCTCATTTAATAGTTTTTATTCGACATAAAGTTTTAGATTAACATACACATCGAGCGGATAATAGAGAAAGTTCTCATATATGTCCCTTTGCTCCCCCAGCCTCCTCTATTATTAATATCTTACACTGGTGTGCTACGTATGTCACTATTGATGAACCAACATTGATGTATTATTCCCAACTAAAGTCCATGGTCTACATTAGGTTCACTTTGTGTTGTACGTTTTCATGGTTTTCGACAAGTATATCATGTCCCGTCCTCACCATTTCAGTGTCACGTGGAATGGCGTCACTGTCCCCAGTCCCCTTTGGGCTTCGTCTACTAACTACCCTTTCTCTGGAAGCCCTGGTGAGCCCTGATCTTGACACTGTCTATATTTTTAAGACACTTGGTGTTCGAGTCTACCTTTCCACATCGTTATGACCTTGGGCTAATTCTCTAATCTCTCTAGGCTTGATTTTGTCCACCTGTCAAACTTCCCTTACTGGACTGGGAAGCGTATTCAGTGAGATGGTGTTAATAATGTTAAAAAAAAAAAACCCTATCACAGGGTCTGATTTTCCACAGAGAGACCTTATTCTATTCTTTATGTTCACATGATACTTTGATTACGACCCAAAAGAAAGACTTCCTTTTTTTAGGTTAAATTTTAAACTACGTAGTAAATGCTTTAAAATGATAAATATACCTGCACGGCAAACCCATGAAAGTTGTACCTTCCATTGTACCCGCTCAGATATGTCACCAGTCTTTCCTTTGGGGGCTTTATGTGGCCTCAGAACACTTCTAGACACAGAGACGGGCCAGCTCCTCACTACAGTTCAGGTGGAGTTCGTAGCAGAGCCTAAACAGAGTGTTCACTCCTGTAAGAAGCTCAGAGAAGTTTGGGGAAACTTCATGAAGGAGGTAGAATTTTAGCAAGGTTTAGTGTTTTGTGTGTGGGGGGGGGGCAGGGGGCGTCTAGTATTGAGATAAGACAACGACAATCTCGGGAGAGTCAGTTTGAGTGGAAAGGTGGAGGTCTCAGCAAACAACGCCGGCTCCAGAAGAGTGGCAAGGGAACAAAACGGGTGATGGTGGCACGAGGCGGCAGAGGGACAGGAGCATTAACAGGTAGGGAGAGGCTAGTTGCGGAGCGGCTGAAAGCCACCTCAGCGCATGAAGACACACGTTCATCTCCTCCTCATTGCCTGCGTGCAGAGTCCTGGTCCCTGCCGCTTTCCACGGCGCCCAGGACTCGGAGAGCTACAATCCTTGTCGTGTTGGATGACAAGCGGAAGGCGCTCTGGACGGCGGATGCCGCTCAGATGCGCTGTCCCCGGCCGGGATTCTTGTCTCCCTGGCCCCTCGGAGCAGATGACGCTGCCTCTGTTCTAGTGGAGCTTATGGGACCGGGTTCTGGACTTGGATGTCGTACGTGTGCCTGAAAGACCGGTCCCACGCGTGGGATCCCGGGCCACGTGCTGGTGGCCGGGTGACTGTCCTCCAGGCGTCTGGCCTGGATCTCAGCCTCTCATGGGATTCTCCCAGGAACACCCTGGGGCCTCTGGGCAGCTGGAGGACGATGGAAACGCCCATAGCTAGGAAGCTGGCGACACTGAAATCAGGGCTGCTCCATAATTTTGCAGGGATTATAAGCTTAGGGCTGAGTGCACTACGGCTTTTGAGCTGCTGGAAAGCAGACTTGGCCTGTTATGTGTTTTGTCAACTGCTCCCTCCTTTGGCGCACCCCGACTCCCTGGTTGCTCATTCTCTCCTGCGTTTTGAGTGCCTCCTTCTCTTACCCGGGTGGCACGAACGCATCCCGCACTTGGACCTCACAGGCCTTGGCAGTGGGGGTGACGTTCGTTCAGAGACACCCAGGCAGCTCAGCACGACTTCAGGGGCTGTCCGTTTTTCAGTCCGTTGATTATCTAGGGCTTCCTTTTCTGTGACTCATTAGCATCTCTCATGAGCTGAGTGGAAGGAAGTGGGAGGGTGAGCATAGAGGGAGGTGGGAGGGGGGATGGGAGGAGGGAGTTGCCTGAGTGATGTGGGGCCAGAGGTGACCCCAATGGGGTCAGAGCAGTTACTGCAGCTGCGTCTCACTCTTCGCCATCTCCAGGGTCCCGCTGCAGCCTCTGATCTTGGCTGTGACCTCCAGCAGGTGCAGGAGTCAAGTGTGTGTGTGTGTGGGGGGGGGGGGGTCTGTCGTTCCATTTCCACCAGAAGCCCAGGTAGAAAGAGCAGGAGGAGGCTGGGACAGGATGTGGTGATGTGGTCCTCGTGGTGCTCGGGAGCTGGGCAGGGGGAGGGCCTTTCACAGGTGCCCCCAAAGCGGGACGTGCTAAATGTCAAACCGCATCCTGTTGTGAGTCCCCGCGATGGCGCCGGGGGCAGGTGGGTGGCTGTTATTCCTCGTGCTGATGTTGCTCAGAGATAAACAGCCTGGCAGCCAGCACGGGGCTCAGACACCCCCATCCCTTCCCCAGTCGTCTCCCGAAAGACCCCGACACGCGAAGCCTCACTTCCTGGCCTTCGAGTCAGGGCCACTCTTCTTTTTGCAAAATTGTCGTCTCCTCGTTCATAGCCCGGGACCTCTTTCCTGGAGCGGGGCCAGGAAACTGATCAGGGCTCCGGGTGCCTCTCGTTAACTGTGGAATTGGGGTCAGCGCTGTCCCCCTTGTACCCCGGCTGTCACAGGTGTGAGTGGTTTGCCTCTGGGAAGAGCTTACATCTCCCCCCACCCCCCACCCCCACCCCCAGTTCCCTCCCTCCCGGGGATCTGAGGCCCGCAGAAGCTGAATCACTGAATCTGAAAGAGCACAGCTCAAAGATTCCATAGCGGTCACTTTCCCAGTCTCCTCTCGCCGCAGAGGAGGCTGTAGAAGCCCAGAGAAGGAAGACGTGTTGTTGCCCAGGGCCTTGCAGCTGTGGGCGGACAGCAGCAGCAGCAGCAGAAGGGTGAAAGCAAACGCAAACGCTTTTCGAAGAGAGTGGCTGGGCTGAGGAGAGCAGGAAGTGCTCAAAACTGTGCCACACGAGACATGAAGAGCCAGACGTGTTCAGCCTGAAAACACATCTTTAGGCTAATACAAATGATTATCGTAGCAGCTGATCTGTATTGATGCAGTGTCACAGCTTTGTGTGTTGTGTTGACAGAGATCAGATGCAGCCACCTCAAGAAGTCAGAATTGCGATCAAGCCCGTCTTATAGGAAGGGAAGCTGGGTCACCTCGGAGGTGGTCACTTGCCCAAGGTCACATAGCTGATAAGGGGGCAGGTCTAAGCCTTGAACTTGGGTCTCTTTGGCTTTAAGGTCCCTGTTCTTTGTTATAATAGTCTCACCTAGCGAACGCAGGCTTTTTCCATTCTGCAAAGTCGAGCTTTCAAAAGCTTCTGCTGGTTCTGTCTCTCATAGAGTTGTGGGCTCTTGGCTGGAGGTGGCCATGCCAGCTGTCTCAGGAAGTGCTCTCAGAGGGGTGTAATGATGACCAATGAGGGCAACGCAGAGAGTTGTATGAATACCCAAGTAGGACAACATTCTAGATCTGTCCAGTGATGAAATGGCCTACCCAGACATGTCACGAGTTGCCTGTCCCAGGACAGGTCAAGTGCAGCTCGTGGGGGTGGGGTGGGGACTCAAGACCCTGCAGTGTATGCTTGTTTGCCATTCAGAGTCTCTGTGAATCCGAGATCCAGTCAAGAGGAAGCCCCGTCATGGGCACGGGGGTGTCGAGGGCCAAGATGTCATTGGTGAAGTGGACTAGAACTTGGGTAAGAGGGGTGATGCCCAGGATCACCATCAAGTCACTACCTTAAATGACACTTCCTGTGTCGGTAACTCTGGTCAGGATGTGGCAGGTCACTGGGTCCACCTGGAATGCAGCCTCCCTGTCAAACCACCCCTCACACTCAGAGAGGACAGCCTGGGCAGGTGAGAGGCTGCCGATGACGTTTCTGTGGAAATGGTCACAGCCGTGACCTCCTTCTCAGGGCCCTCCTTGCTGATGTTCAGACCCATCCACTCATCTCTGGACCCATCTTCCCCAGGAAGCGTTCAGGGAATCCAAGTGCCACAGCAGAGAAGACGTTGGATGGAGATGGAGGAGGAAGGAACATAGTTGGGACTGAGGTGGAGGGCTGTGGTGAGCAGAGAATATGTCACCTGATCAGGGCACGACCTGACACTGTCACAATAAATCCTAAGAAGAGGCAGACAGGTGGGATGTGTTAAGAACCTAGGGACTTCGGATCCATGAACATAGCCCAAGAAAAGGGAGTCCTCAAGATGGGAGGAGGGCTATCCAACCCTAGACCAAGGCAGAGGATGCTTTGTGTTTGGGGCCCAGATGGGACAGATAACATCTTATACTATGGGGTGTCAAGGCCTTCAAAAAGCACCTTTCCGGAACCTATGGGAATCTGCCACAAGTAATGAGAATAAATTGCAATTAATATTGCTGTCCCTGCTAGGGGGGCCTTTGACACTGTGAGTCTTCTTACACAGGCATTGGGTAATTCCCACGAGCATGGCAAAGGGAACTTGGTGATGGAAATCTAAGAAGAGGTCAACGAGGCTTCAGGTGACAAATTCATCCGTAGGTCAGTGGCAATGCTAAGAGCTGGCCTGGTGTTTTTAGCCGTTCTGTGATCTCCAGCAGCATCTCATGACGTCCCTACATGTGATACGTCTGGGTATTTGCATGTCTTTGTCGTATGCATATAGCTTCAAGAGAGGTCTCAAAGACCAGTTCTCCAGTCCCACGTGCATCCCTAAGGTTGACCTCACAAAGTTTCTCCTATATGGGACATCTGGGGCTATGTGTCACACAGACTGTTAGGGATTGAGGTCACTCAGACTGCTCCTCTCTGTGTCACTAAGAAAGAAAAAAAGTGGGAAAAATGCATCAGGGCAGGAAACGGAGATATTAGTATCTACCAGGATCCATCGCTCTTATTCCAAGCTCTCTTGTTCCAAAATCCCTTTTTTTTCCCCCTTTTCCCTCATTCTTTTCTAATTGCTTACTTAGGAGAGAAAGAGTCTTTGTCTCTGGATGGTCCTGGCCTCCTCTACCCCACCCCACTGTCCAACCTTATGTAGCCTGGCCATGAGCTGTGCAGTAGGAAGAGTGACAGGTGTCTAGTGGGTACCGGGCTGATAGGAAAATTCTTCCCCGGGGCAAGTGACCGTGGCTTGACTAGTTCCTCCCAACAGGAATCCCATTTCCCCAACAGGATGTTCCCATTATTATATGAGAAGGCAGTTGGATGCCTTCCTCCTCCTCCTAATTTCTAATAAATCTCTAAAGGTCATAGGGTTGAGGTTCCTCCCCCGGGGTGCTCCCCATGGCGAGTCCAGCTGTGCCCCATGGAATGATGAGAACTTGGGGGACCCCAGGCATTCTTCTAGAGACGCTTGGCTTCTAAGTCTCTGCGGTCGATAAGCATGCTTTGCCCCTGCACTGGGTGTTGCTTACAAAGCTTCCCCTGGACTGCATTCTGCCCACAGATCTCCTCAGAAGGGTGAAGCTTAGGTCAGCCTTGAGACTGGAATAGCTGACAGGCCCAAGTCGATGAGGAATTGCTCTGGTGCCTTTCATCCCAGGGATGCTTCTGGACCCAGAAACCCCCTCAGGGCCCCTGTGACTGGAGTGGCCGTGTGTCCCGGCTTGTGGGGACAATCTTGATGTCCTCCTCTTGTCCCAGCATCCCATGTTCACTCTCAACAGTATCCCCATTGACACAATAAATAGGATCTCCCTACATTTAACTCACCTTTGCTCAGAAAGGTGAGAAAGAATGGATGGGATGCCCAGAATTTGTCCAGAAGGATCCACTTAGATTCTAGGCAGAGGGAGAGGCCGAGGCAGAAGAGACTAACTCCCCAGTGCCTGAGAGTTGGATGCTGGGGGCAGTGCTGTCTGAGAGACAAGGAACTGGCTGTAAACGTCTGGGAAGTGGGGCTCTCCCTGGATCGAGTGGGGTTCAGATGGAGTTTGCACCCTTCCCATCTGTACTGTGTTGCCCACATCGAGTCATTCATTCATCCTCCAGAGGATATTCCTTCCTTCCTTCCTCACCCTGGCAAACCCCAGGTGCCGACCAGCACTCCTCCCACACCCTCCCACCTGCTGATGTCTCTCCTTTCAGCACCCCAAAGATAATCATCGCCAAGCTCACAAACCCCATGTTCCTCCTGTGAGGGTAACCCTCCCTGCCCCTCCCCCACCTCGAGCTTTGCCCTGCTTCTGCTCAGCTCCCTCCTCGCTGCTCTGCTCACACAAACTCCAGTCCCTCAACCTCCGTCCCCAACACCCCATCCTCCATCCCCTGACACCTCCGTCCCCTGACACCCCTGTCCCAGTCCACTCCCTCTTGCCCACCTGACACTCCGTTCTCTCTGAAGCATTTGCTGTCCCTTCAGCTGCCCACCTCCCTATCCCATCCGCGTGAGGGGCCACCCCACATATCTAAGGAATGGGAGATGCTGCTTTTGTGGGTGCCGATCTGGGGCCCGCATTCTATCTTCTTTGTTTTGGGACTTTTTTAGCCATTACAAAAATAAACAACAGCAACAGCAGCAGCAGCAACAACAACAACAACAACAACAAAACACCCATCGTACTGTAGTTAGAGAAATCTAGAGATAATTAGAGCAGACAGGAAGTTCCAGGTATGATGAGATGATTTCCCTGGCCACATCCCGTGTGAACTGGTCCAGACGACCCCCTCACTTCCGGCTCCTGGATGGAGACTCAGTGTGGCGGACAAATAGCTTCTTCCCTACATTCATGCCCACCCAGAACCTCAGAGTGGGGCCTACTTTGTACGTAAGTTATTTGCAGATGTAAACGTTAAGAATCTCAGGATGAAATTCCTTCTGCATTTAGGGTGTGTCCTCAATTCAATGACTCCTGTCTTGGTAAAGCAAAGGAGAGGGCAACTCAGACCCAGAGACTGAGGGGAAGAAAGAAGGCGAGGTGAAGGCAGGCATGAGGTGGGGGTGATTCCAGGATGGCCAGGCGCCAGCAGAAATGGGAAGCAAGGATTCCCCGCCCCCGGAGGTTTGGAAGGGAACGTAGCCCTGCTAATGACTTGATTTTGAACTTCTGGTCTCCAGCACAGCGAGAGAATGCATTTGGTTTTAAACCATCAAGTCTGCGGTTTGTCGTGACACTCGAGCTGGGAGACAAATACGCTCAGGACTCAGGGTCTCTTGACGCCCTTACTGTGGGTCCTGCACCAGAGTCTGGGAGCAGCTGCTCCGGGGTCATCCGTGACACTCATGCGACCCCGACCACAGCCACTCGGAAAGGCTTCCTGAACTGCTGTCTTCCGAAGAAGAACGGGCCAGGGTTTCCCAGCTCATCAGGCAGCGGATCTACGAACGGTGGCCTTTCACCTGTAAACCAGGGAGGCTCTACCTGCTGCTCGGGGCGGGCATCGTGGGGGTCAACTGGGTCAACACAAGTGCCAGTGCCCAGCCCCAAGTCTGGAACAAAGCAGGCCAGCAGGGAGGGACCCCGTTTCCCCACCTTTTCCCAGCTCTGAGACTGCCTTCTCACCCCTGATATCCTGCCTCAGGTAACTAACTGCCCGTGGCCTCTCTCACTCACCTGAGCCTTCTTTTCTCTAACTGCACCCCTCCCCCACCCAGTGCAGTGTCTACACAGTGAAAGGAGCCTGCACGCAGAGCTGACCTACGCACGGTGACCCTCTCCGCTCGCGTGAAGGCGCTCAGCACACTGCATTTGCTGCAGCCTGGCCTGCAGCCCTTCGAGTCAAGGGGAGGTGCCCGCGTGAAGGGCGACGTGTGTGTAGCACCTCAGCCCCCCTGGACCCTGCTCCCCTCTTCGTCCCTCCCCCAGGGCCTGACCCCACGTGCTCCACCTCTGGGAAATCTTCAGGCCTCACATATGGGTATTTTCAACTCTGTGCCTTCTTCAGGATGTGCAGAATGGAACGAAATCTTATGCCCAGATCCCCAAACGAGATAGGATGGAGGTGCTGAGAACTGACAGATAAAACCTAAAGGCGTGATAATAACACTCGAAATCTGGAATGGAGAGGTGACCGGGCGTTGTAACCCGTCCGTCTGCCCTGTCCTCGGGCCTGTGCTGTGGCGCAGGTGATGGTTCACCTCTGCTTATCTTACGCAGGCTTTCAAGGGCCCAGCGACACACGTGGGCCCGGACGCCTGGGTATGGACCACGGGCTCCGCCGGCTATCAGGATGAACAGGAGGAAGCAGCACTGGTCAGCGAGGAGGGTCGGTCACCACGTCGGCACGAGGGGTGGACTTTCCCCCAAATAGGAAGGCAGGTCTGCGAAGGGCGTAACGCCACAGACACTCTTGAGACACAAGGCCGAGTGTGACACTTTTATTGTTTTTGTCTACGTCAGACTCGGGGCTGGGGACCTCGGTCTGTCCGCAGAGCAGCGGAGAGAACGGGACCGGGACAAGACGGGAGGGGAGGAGAGGAGCGGGGGAGAGAGAATCGCTCTCCAGGAGCACAGAGGGGGAGCCGGGGAGGGGGAACCTGTGGGTCAGCAGTGACTCGGACGGACGGCGCGTCCGCAGCCAGTCTCAGGAATCCTTCTTCTTCACCTGCAGAGGAAGGACATTGTCAGGGCCCCAGGGGCCTCAAATGGCAGGAGTGGGTCCGAGGGGGCCGGCTCTGGGCCTGATTTGGGGGAGAGCTGTTTGATTCTCCCCGTCCCCTGCATTTTCTCCCCAGGCTGGCGGCCCTTTCACATTCCCTGAGATGAAAAGGTATTTCCGGGCGGAGGCAGACTCTGAGATCCTCTGTATCCCACATATGATGTCCCACCTTCTCCCTCCAACCCGCCCGCCCGTCCTGTGGTCCTGCTTACCATGGCCATCAGCACCAGGGCGCTGACCAGCACCGCGTACAGCGTGGCCTTCCCCAGCAGGATCTCATAGAGGATGGTGGCAGACAGGACCCCTTGCTGGTAGGACTCTGTGGGCGGGAAGGGAGAGCAGGGAGTATGCACTTGGGAGCAGGGATCTCTGGTTCCCAACCCCTCCCCCCCACCCTCAACCCCGGCCCAGACCCATGGGTCCCCCATTCTCTGGTTCCGGAGCAAAGCCCTCGGGAGATGGAGTGAGAGAGAGAAGGAGAGGACACTCACTGGACGTGAAGCCACAATCTGAAAGACAAAAGGGGAGGGAAACGGATGAGCACATGACAGACAAAGTCAGCCTTGTAGGCAGCACAGACGTCAGGCCCAGACTGAAGAGACCCAGCGCTGTCTTCCTTCAGCTGTGTCCATGTAGCCTCATGGTCCCTGAGATTCGTGGCCCGCGGGGTGGCCCTGAAGCGGGCGGTGCCACAGCGCGCAGGCGCAGAGCCGCCCAGGCCGGGGGTCAGCGGCCCAGCAGCGAGGCTGTGCGGGGTCCGAGGGGCTGGGGAGGGGCCAGCCCCGGCACCCTGTTCCCCTTCTCGGTGGGCTCGGGTCTTCCCGCCCCAGCCCTTTTTGTCTGAATCTAGTCTTTCCGGTGCATTACTGGGATGCCCCGTGCTCTCT
>PVKZ01005365.1:0-54801 GCA_004027375.1 Macroglossus sobrinus
CCCTCCCTCTCTTTCTCTCCCCCCCTTTCTCTCTCTCTCTTTCTGTCTCTCCGTCCTCTGCCACACCTTGTGGCCAAATTTATACTCGGCAGAAAGTCTCTCTTCCTTTTGTGTCTCCAATGGGATCTGATGTCTTTTACTTTGGGGAAAACATATATGTGGGGAACTATCTCATTATGCTGCCTCAAACTGTGCCAAAACTGGGTCAAAATAAAACTACAAACCGTAGGAAGATACACACACATGTGAGATACATACATGTGTGTGTGTGTGTGTGTGTGTGTACGTGATACACACTGCCATTTCCATCATTTCTAAGCGTGCGATTGAGTTGGATCCATTAGTTCACGGGGATGTGGCACCAAGGGCAGTATCTGCTTCTCTAAGCTCTGCATCACTGTAGACAGAAACTCGGACTAGGAAGCAACGATTGATTCTCCATCGGAGAAATACTCCGAATCTCGAACCGCTACACACACAACCCAGCTGAATCCACCTGGTCAGGCCTGTCACCTGTATGATGGCCTACACCATCTCCCCACCATTCCCACTTGAAATGGACTCACATTTCATGTATTAAAATCCAAGTCCTCATTGCTTTGGGATTAGGAGCTGGGGCTCTTGGGACAGGATGACATCACCAGGGTGGAGCCCTCAGGAAGGGGACCCCAGAGACCCCCTCCCCTCTCCCACCACGTTAAGGACAGGACAAGAGGTTGGCAGCCCACACCCTGCCAGGGCGCCCTCGCCAGAGCCTAACGATGCCAGGATCCTGAGCTATAGCCTCCGGAAATTATAGACAGTCATGGCTGTTGTTTATAAGTCGTCCCGTCTACAGAATGCTGTCACCGCAGCCCGAACACACACAGTCCCCACTCACTACTGCGTCTGCCGCTAGGAGAACTGACTCTGAATTTCTCCCCGTGAGAGGGAGGGCCCTTCGGAATGTGGGCAGCAGAGCTCAGCTCCTAAGACCCCGGTGGGCCGGGCCGGCCGCAATTTCCTCCTCATTCTGCAACTGACATTTGCATCCGAAAAGCAACCCTGAGACGCATTTACCTTAAGGGGCTGAAGAATGAGGGTGAAAAGGAAATGCCTTCGGCCAAGATTGATTTACAAGTCAACGCATGCCCCCTCCCCCTCCTCACCCCAACGCCCAGTAAGACCTCGGGGGCCAGCCAAGACGGTCCTGTCTACAGAAATTCGCCAGATGTGGAGTCATAGCTGGTTTTTAACAGGATAACTCTGAAAAAAAAAAAGAACCAACAAAAGAAAGAAACAAACAAACAAAAAAAACGGTAGAACGTTCAGTTTCCAAGAAAGATGGCATAACAATAAACACATTTTTTTTTTTTTGCAGAGCTAAACTTATGCTCAGTCACATTGAAATGCTTTCAAGGCCAGGGATAAATTGTAAAAAAAAAAAAAATTTTAAATTGACCATCACATTGAAAGAGAAACTTCACCTACCTTCACACAAAGGACCTTGTAATTTACAAAGGCCTTTTTTTTTTTTTTTACACATTTTCTGATTTGATCTGTGCTCGTGATGGCCTACCCGGCAAACGAGATTAAAATATTTTTTTTTCTCTCTACCCTCCCTGTCAACACTCAGCTTCTAGAAATATTTTAAGGAACAATGGTGCTTCAACCCTTGTATCAGACGGTCTTATTTTTTGTTTTTGGGTCGGGTGTTGGCCTAGATAGTTTTAATAAAATTATACAAGCAGTTTTAACAAGCAACAAAGAATGGGGGTTGCTCATCCAGAAAGAGGGTCCTACTGTTTCCTTGTTATATACTATATGTGTGTGTATATATGTACCTACATATATATACATACATACATAATAACTATATTATTTTTTAATTAAGTTTATTGGGGTAACATTGGTTAATACAATCACATAATTTTCAGGCTTGTATTATCATTTGACATCTGTATATTCTATTGTGTATTTACCACCCAGAGTCCAGTTTCCTTCAGCTGCCATATATTTGATCCCCTTTACCCACCTCACCCTCCCCCTACCTCCCTATATGTGACTCCCTTTAACCATCTACCTCCCCTCTTCTCCCCAACCCCCTACCTCTGGGTAACCACTAGTCCATTGTTTCTGTTTGTTTGTCCTGCTCACTTGTTGCTTTTAGGTTTATATCCCACATATAAGTGATATCATGGGATTTTCAACTTTTCTGTCTGGCTTATTTCGCTTAGCATGATTATCTCCGAGATCCATCCATGTTGTCACAAATGGCAGTATTTCATCTCTTCTTATGGCTGAGTCATATCCCATTGCATATCTGTACCACAGCTGCTTTATCCAGTCATCTATCGTAGGACACTCTGGTTGCTTCCATGTCCTGGCCACTGTGAATAATGCTGCTATGAACATCGGTGTGCAGATATCTTTTTGGATATGGGTTTTCAAGTCTTTGGGGTAAATATCCAGTAGAGGGATTGCTGGATCATATGGTAGATCAATTCTCAGTTTTTTGAGGACCCTCCATACTGTTTTCCATAGTGGCTGTGCCAATTTGCAGTCCCACCCGTAGTGTATGAGGGTTCCTTTTTCTCTGCACCCTCTCCAACATTTGTTATTACTTGTCCCATTGATTATAGCCATTCTAACAGGTGTGAGATGGTATCTCATTGTGGTTTGGATTTGCATTTCCCTAATAGCTAGCGATGTTGAGCATCTTTTCATATGTCTGTTGGCCATTTGTACGTCCTCCAGGGAGAAGTGTCTGTTCAGGTCCTCTGCCCATTTTTTTGACTGGCTCATTGATTTTTTTTTTGTAGAATAATAACTATATTATTAACAATGCTTTTCATTTTGTTAAAATAATTTTCTTTTTTTACGCCCTTTGACATTCCTGATTTGTAACGTTGACACTGAGACAATGAGAAAACTATACAACGTCATCTGTGAAGGAAAGAAGGGATCACGTGACATGGGATTCAGGCCGTTCGCAGCCGAGGTGTTTGACCGTCGTAGCAGAAGCAACAAAAAGGCGCCATGAAGTCTGTGGCTGAGTTTCTGCCCCCGACTTTGGGTTAATAACGGTACTTTCTGTAGCAAATCCAGGAAACTCGTGGGAGCAGAGTTCTACGCGGGTCGTCGTTACTGGAACAGAGACCGATGCAGAAATTTCAACAGATGAAACAAATAAATTCAACAATCATTTCTTACATGGACAGAGCGAAGAGAAAAGAGTGGTTATCTTATGAGATGAAGCAAAAAGGATTTCTGAACTTAGAAGCCTCTTATCAAATGAACGGGAATAAAGATCTGTTAATCTAAAAATGTCGTTTACCAATATCTTAATCCAAGTATGAAACATATAATATGACAGTTACGATCCTTTCCTCCAAAGACGGGAGCCAAAAATACAGTTTCGTCTCTCATCAACTTTGTAATCAGAAGCCTTATCCAGCTCCGTCAGAAAAACACACATATAACAAGTGTGATAGAAAATACGGATAAGAAATAATAGCTATTGATATTGGTAAGTCACATTCTCTATTACATATGTACACTGAGAAAATTTTAACAATTATTAAAATTAGTGACAACATTTAACAACATATCTAAAGTCTCTACATACCAAAGACACTATGATTTCTATATATTAGTTACAAAGTTTAGGGAATTTTTTTTTAACAAAGATGTCATTCACCAAAGCGAGAAATATAAAACAAACAACACGGATGACGAAAAAAAAAACGTAAAAGTACTTGTTGGAATTTTTTGTAAAAAATATTGTCCCCAATGCTTCAAAGCTCATGGAATTGTACATTTGTGAACTTCTCGACAGTGTTCATACCGGCCCTGTCTACAGACGGGCCAAGTAGAGGCCAATTCCAGTTTCAGAAAAAAGATTTACAGATTTTGTGCGATCACCATAAAAAAGATCCGTGAACCTCAGTGAGCTCCAGCTTTAAGCATCATCGTGGCTGAGTTCTGAAAATATAGCATTTAATGCACACTGCCCCGTGAGGAAGAATGTATAATGACCCAACTTATAAAGAATCAAACACAGCCTGCGCTTATATGATTAGGGTCAGGCGGGTAGTGTTAATTTTGTAGAAATAAGCTTTAGCAAAAGAAATAAATGACACAGTTCAAAGAGTGTTAGGATGGGGCCAAATCTGTATCATTTGGAGAAAAGTCGTGGATTCAGACATTTCCACTGTGCACTAATTATATTTCAAGTTGTGAATAGAAATACCTCCTTTTAATTATGTATGTCCATGTATGAAGCACTCTGTAATGATAATAAGAATAAAACATTTCAATTGTCTTTAAAAGCTGGAGGCAGGACTGCAGAGAGAGGCTAGAGATATTAAAAAAAGATAAATTCATTTTTTATTTCGGATCCAACCCAGCAGGACAAAAAAAACCCCAAAAACCAGCATCGTGAACAACCTGAACATTTTCTAATCCAAGGACACCAGTGGGTTTCAGAGTCTGCAATCTGGTTCCAGATACACATGAAAATAATTGTTTATCTGGAATGAAGGAAAATGATAAATTTCCTAATTCTTTCATGTCGAGCCAAACGCTATTTTTCTCAGTAACTGGAACAGAATGAATCTAAATAATTAAGTCTCAATTGGTATTTAGGGAGGCTGTAATTAAAATGGCTTTTTTTTTTTACAACGAACGGTCCGCCATTCTCGGCTGCCCCATGTGAAAAATTTGTTACTTATAATAAATGTTACCAGCGGTTTGCGGACACAGCTGGACACCAGGTGGATGTTTTGCGAAAGAAGCTCCTGGCTCTCCCCTCTGGAGATGCTGACCCACCGGCCGTGTGACTGGGATGCAGAGAAGGAATTATTTAAATTGCAAGCACAGCTAAGAGAAAACACGCAGCTTTTCACGGGAGTCCTGTGTGTGCAGAGCGAGCTTAATAGAGAACTCATTTATTATTATTTTAACACAGAGAAGCACAACCCATCTCAGGCAGAGAACTGACTCTCGTCGCATGCTTTCTGGAATGAGTGGCCCAGAGAGAGAAAATTGCAGAAGAACAGCTGAGCTGTCTGTTCTAGCCGATCCGACTGGGTTTGAGGAGCTGGGCGTTGGGACATTCAGAAGAAATCACCCAAAAGGTTAAGTTATCGAAATGGCTAGAAGTTGCCCAACGTGGAAGATGGATCCCCCCATCACGAGGATAAATGGCTCCCAACTTCTCCCCAAATGCTACGTTCACTCTAACAAGCACCACGCGACACGCACGGCCCTCTACACACACCTGAGCGGGGATTCGCGTAGACTCGGAGAAGTAGCAGAGGTTTTCACGTGGTTATCTGAGGCGCAAAAATACACCGTCTGTTATCTAAGGAAGCGGAGAAAATGAACTCCAGAGAGAAGCACACACATTCATTGCAGTCTCTTCCAGAATCTCCAGGAAATTTGCAGGGATGTTTGCGTTTCTGCTTCAGAGAGTGTGGTGGTGGCGTCCACACTTGCGGCTGGGTGTAGACATCGGGGTGTGCTTTGCTCGTGGCCGGGTTTGGGTGCGTGTACGCTGCCAGGCACGCCATGGACCTCGGTACAATGCTGTTGGATGGATGGGTTTCCGCCACGCAGCTCCCGCCGTGCAGGCTGGGCGCACGGAGGTCAGCCACGCGCCGTCCATGCCAGGCTCCCCAGGGGCTCAGCCCGTTCTGCACAATGACAGGGAGAGTGTGTGTCCAGGGCTGAGGTCCCCGCAGGGCTGCAAATCCCTCGTCTGACCCCCTGGGACAGGGCCAGACACTCATCCACCTGCGCTGGGGGTGGCGACAGGTCTTGAGTTCACGTCTGTGCTTGGGCGCCATCTGGGTTGGGTTCACGCTGTGGGTTTGGGCTACCACCCAGCCGAGGGTGGATCCGAACTCCTGGCTGGGTCGAGGGCTTGTATTCAGGAGTCAGGGGTCAAAAGGTAAGGGGTTGAAGACTGAGGGTCGAGGGTCAAAACCGGTTTTGAGTATGGATTCAGACTGAAGTTAGGACGAGGTTAGATTTTCGATTGCATGGGAAGTCAGGGTCAAAACTCAATGTTAAGACCACCTCCATCCCAGGGTCGTGGGTCAAAGGTCAGAACTCAGATCCAAGGCCATGGGTTGGAGGCTCCCCTTGGGGATGGGTTCAGTGGCCGAGGGTGATGGTCAGAGGTCAAGGGTGAGGTCGAAGGTGAGGTTGGCAGTAGACGTTTGCCTTGGTTACGCGTGTGACTTCAGCTCCGACCGTGTTCAAGTCCGGGTAGGGCTCCATTTCCGTCCCAGCTTCGGGCTAGGGTCTGACCCCGGGTCGCTGGGGGGTCATCGGTCAACCTCAGGGCCGAGAACCAAGGAGTCGAAGCCCAGGGCCTGGTTTCGGATGAAGGTCGGTGTCAGGCCGGCGGGTCAGATCTGGATTCCGGCTGCGTTTCACTGTCAGTGTTCAGGTCGGGGCTCAAAGGTCGAAGGTCAGCATTCCACGTGGTCAGAGGCTAAGGTCAGGGGTCGGGTTGATCACCTAAATTCAGGTCAGGGATCGGCTCCGCCTACGAGTTTGGGTTTGTGTAGACGCAGAATCAGACTCATTGTATGTTTTGTGGACATAAAATCTCCTTAGCCCGCACGTTAGCATTTTACCCGTTTTGTGTGTAATTCGGTGGTGTTAAATACTTTCACAGTGTCACACAACCGTCACCCCATCTGTTTCCGGAACTTTCCAGCGCCCCAAACACAGAGTCAGTGTATTCTACCCCTTAAACACGTGCGTGTGCACAGACTCTCTCTGGATGTACAAGCAGCATGTGCAAATGAGCACGTAGGAACAGGTACGTGTACTAAGTAGGTGTGTTCGTGTGTGGAGACACACACACGCACACACGCACACACACACACACACACGTACACACACACATTCTCTCTTTCTCTCTTTCTCTCTGTCTGTCTCTCTCTCTCTCTGTCTGCCTGCCTCTCTCTGTCTCTCTTTCTCTCTCTGTCTCTCTCTATCTCTCTTTCTCTCTGTCTCTGTCTCTCTCTCTGTCTCTGTCTGTCTCTGTCTCTCTTTCTGCAGCTCCTGCTGGAATGATTTGGGGTCAAAATCAATCTATTCTCTCAGCTACAGAGAGGTAAAGACATTCATACCCATCAACTAAATTGCTAAACTACTATGTTTACCGACCATCCATTTCCCCGATACAGCTTGCATTCCGAAAAAAAAGAAAAACGATTACTTTTTATCAACCGCTCCCCTACGGTGCCTCATCACTGTGTGGTTGGTTGATCTCTTACGACTTTCCTGTGTCAGAACCGCGTGCCTCGGGGACGACGCTATTCCCTCCTCCACGCATATTTTTTTGTTGTTTGTTTTTACTACGGTTCCCAATCGTGATGACGCAACAGACCAGCATGCCCGTGGCGTTGTCAAATCCCAGTCCTGCCCGAAAATTAACACGCCACGGCAAAGAGGAGCATCAGGAGGAAACACCCCAAATACTCTGCTTTCCTGAGCGGTGCCAGCCGTCCACGCAGGAGGCGGTGTGTCCGTGAGTCTGCCTCGTTTTTCACTTCCGAGAGGTCCCTTCTGTGTGCTGAGACGCTCATGGTTTCACGTGTCCTGTGGGCACGAACGTTGGCTGCCCAGGTATGTAAAGACATCCTGGCGGCACAGATGAAGAACTAGACTCACCTGGGAATGGACAAGCACGTGCGGAGAAATCCCAAATGCCACCCGGTCTCTTTCTTCCCGTGGCTCAGCCATCCGGGAGGCGGCCGCGCATGCCAAGAGAGACACAGTGTGTCTCCCACCTTTTATTTATTTATTATTATTAACGGCTGTTTTGCATTTAGAAGGACAGAGAAAGGCATTTCTAAGACTCATTTATGGCAATAAAAACCCACGTGTTTCAGGCATTATTCGAGCGACACCTACAACTTTAAGTGTACCCTCTCGTACCAGTGACGAATTTAAAAAGCCCCCCTCATCTCTTAGAAGCACATTCTTCTTAAAACGTCTATTTTATTCTAATAATTCTTGATGGAGTCTCCATCGAATACAGAACGTTTCAGAGTTAAATCGATGCGTTCGAGCTTCCTTTGGAGTTTGTCTTTAGAATTCCCTGTCTTCGCAGAGGCTAATTTCGTTGCCTTTGGTGAACTGGCCTAATAGCTACTGCGCTGCTTGGGAGAGACGAGAAAATCATAGGCTTGTGAGGACTGGGTGCTGCCCACACTCCCGGGGATGCCCCATCTACTCAGAGGGACGTGTGACACAGAGGGACGAGCTGGTTCTCCCGTCTGGAAGGAGAAATTATAGAGGCTGAACCGCGTGGAATCTACAGTCAGAAATCCCCTTAAAATCCTCCCTTCCCTCCCCCGCACACACGGGATATTATTATAAACGATGACGGCAGCACAGAGGTTGTTAAAACATAAGGGACTAGGACAGGAAACCAGCAGAGTCAGACCATAGTTGCAGAAGCCCACCTCACGTGGCAGCACCAGGCAGCGGAAAACCCAGACACGGTGACAGTCGGGGTGTGACGCGCACGTTGTCACTCAGCATCACCGCGAGGGGGCGGATCCAACAGATCGATCCTGATCCCACATTTAAGAAGACATGGGGCTGAGACGGCAGCCCCGGGACTGGAGACAGACAGTGACAGAGTCGTCACTGTGTACGGTGGCAGCTGTGGACCACCAGACTCACGGGGGTGTCAACGTTGCATGAGCACGGGGCCCACCTGAAGCGAACGCAATACCGTCTCTCAGCTGTGTTTCCACAACATTACATAAATAGAAAGGCCGTTGGACATTCAGATTATATATATATTTTTTTTTTCTGAGAAATTGCAATGCACGCCGCCGACTGGCCTCTGCAGGCAGCTGGGCCTGCACGTTAATGCACAGGGATAAAGAACAAACAGCAGAAAACTCGTGGGCGTCAGACTGACTTGTACAGACGAGCTGTCCCCACTCACACGGCTGTCTCCGAGGGCAAAGGTGCTCTGAGGCCAGCAGGCAAGGACGCCCGCGGCGGACAACGGGGTCACGGGCTCTGAGTTTCAGAGCGTCCACGGTTTGGCATCGGGGGGCGAAGCGTGGTACGAAAGCGTCTTTGTAGCTTCCGATGAATAGGGTGATCTCCTGGGGTATCTAGCCTTCTTCTTCTTTGTAGGATCACAAGCTAATGAAGAATGCAGAGGTAGCCACACAGGTGATTCAGAAAAATTAAAAAAAAAAAATGTGTCCACTTTTGGATCCACTGCTTGAAACTGATAAAGGGGAAAAAAAAATGTCACCTGATGATCCCAAGGCATGGAAAGACGCTCGGCTCAAGCTTCCCCTAAGCAGCGACGAAGAATCACACCCTCAGGAGAAGCAGGAGTAGAAGCACCAGGTTCACCGCTGGACGGGGTCAGATCTCAGCGGGCAGAGTCTCCGAGGCAAAGGAAAAGCGACGCACACCACAGAGGAGAAGGAGGAAGGGATCTCGGTATTCTGGGTGTTTGAAACCAGGGAGCAGAAACACGGGGGCAGCAGGGCTGGTGCAGTGGGCGCTGCCAAGGGCGTGTCCGTCACGCCCAACAGGAAGGGACGTGATGACACGTGGCAAGCAGACACCTGACGGCGTCCTCCTCAGTCAGACCCTTGTCTCCCGGTCATGCCACCCAGCCTGGGTCTACGTACGTACTCTTGAGGGGACTTCGCCCACGCGGACAAAGCTGAGCTGAAGGGGTGGCACGTCGCCCAAGAAGAGACGAGTAGACACAGGGCCCTTACAAGCGAAGGGTGCACACGGGACACCCCCAGAGCTGCCGTGGGAGGCGGACGAGGGGACAGGAGGCTGGAGGCGAGTCGCACGGCCCCACGGCATGAGGAGCTGCCATGGTGGCTCAGACGACAAGGGCAGGGGCTGCTAGGGACGGGCGGGCGGCAGCGACGTCACCCTCCTGCCCGTGAAGCTGTGAAGACGGGGTTCAGACACGGTCATGCTGGGAACGCTCGGAGATGCGTTTCCCCAGGGTCCGAGGCGCTTTGTCCCTGCTGGGCGGCCAACACACGGCCCTCAGGCGCGAAGGGGAGTTCAGATGCGTGGAGCCACCGCGTCGTATGCAACAGGACACCGCCCCGATCGGGAACGAACCCCACGGGGACCCCACGGCCAGCCCCGTCTCGCTGCCACGCGCCGAACCGATTATCCGCACCGCAGTCCCACGGGGACACCGTGGAGGGGGCAGGTTTCAAAACTCCCGGGACGATGCCACGTGGAGCTCGCTCCAGAAGGGACAAGTGGCGTCGGATTCGTTTTGCCGAGGGTCCCGGCAGACGGAGGCCGGCTGCCCGCACGCCCTGTGGCCCTCAGCCTGGAGCCATCGAAATCTGAAAGGCATCCGGCGTGAAAATGCAAGAACAGAGCTCACGGGGCTTTGCCGAGTCACGAAACCCAGTGGGTACCACGTCGTCCTTCAGACGGAACGTTCTGGAAACCGCCTTGACCGATGAGCGCCTCTGTGTTTCAACGGAGCTCGCAGGAAGAATTGTACTTTGGGGTTCATTCTTCCCATGAGCATTTTTAAAACCAGGCAGAAACCATAGAAGAAGAAAACAGTAGTTGTTAGCTAGTCTTGGGTGGTGGCAATAGTATCCCGGACCAGTGATCGTTCCTGGTTTGGGGGGCTCTCCTGGGCACGATGGGGTGCTCAGCAGCATGCCCGGCCTGTCCGTTCTAGGTGTCAGTGGTACCCCACTTCCGAGCTACATAAAAGTCTCAGCTATTGGCGAACCACCTCGGTTCACAGCCACCGCCCCAACCCGTAGACGTCCATTTATCGACCTCTTTCCACTGACTTCAGAAGGCGTGCGTTTCCTTTATGATAAATGCTCAACGCCACGAGACGACCATCCTCACCATTTGTCTCTGCCCCGAAGAAAAAGGAAGGGACACATGACACCGCTATCTACAGAAAATCAAATCAGGTCGCAGTGTCTCCAAGCTCTTAGCCTTCGTAAAAATTCCGTCACGTAGGAAGCTCAGCAAAGCACAAAGAAGTGAGCAGAGAGAGAGAGAGACAGACAGAGAGAGAGAGAGAGAGAGAGAGAGAGAGAGAGAGAGAGAGAGAGAGAGAGACAGACACTGGCTGACTTCTTATAAGCGGGAGCAACTAAGAAAAAAATAATTGGAACTTTAAGAGAGAGTCTAAGGTACAACCCAAGAATACAGTAGGCAGCGATGTCGTCTCGGGAGGAGGCGACGATTTGGAGAGAGAAGGGTTCGCGGTCCGAGGTACGAGGCACAGGCCGGGTCCTAAGAAGTTCGAGGGAAAAAGGAAATCTGAAACTCTTTAGAAAAATAAAGATAGTTTTACATGATCTCAGAGGCTGGGAACGGCTCGATATTTGGGACCGAGGACGGGTGTTACACGCAGGGGAAGGAGACACATATTCGTGGATGTGATGATATTTTGACAGAGTGGTCGTTTTTCAAACTGATGGCATTTCATACACAAATGCATAGCTACGTACATAGGAGTCTCCGTATACAGTATGTCATCTGTATCACATACAAACACACGCGTGTGCTCGAGCGTGTCACGTGGCCGGGTCACACACGTTTACGCGAAGTTATAAACATTCCGAGGGATACAGATATCCTCTGAGTTCGCCTTATCTTCCGCATGCAGGTGTTTGCAGAATCGCCTGAGCTGAAAACGGAACTATGGAAATACAAGAGGAAATCCAGAAATCCGTAACTTCAATATTTGTGAGGCAGAGACAGACCGGAAAGCGCTCGAAGGCGAGTTTCCGACTCGACGAGGATGTTCGCGAGTCGGTGGAGATGAACGGAACGGAGAGAAGAGAAGGAAAAAAGGGTGCATAGGAATAAAAACGGAAAAAAATGTAGTTGAAATTTTGCTTCGAAAGGAAAGATATCTCCCCACTGCCTGTTTCAGAAATTGTTATATTTTTTGTGTGTGTGGGAAAATGTTACGGAGAATCGATCACGTAAAAAGAGATCTTTCTCTGAGTCAGAGAATGGGGAAGGCGTGGATTACGGGTGCTCACGAGATGCTGTTACTCATCAGAAAAAGAGATAAAAACGAATCTATTCTTACGATCACATCCTTGACCTTTTGCTACCCGATGGAGATGACACTGAGATGAAATAACATCATCACGTGAGCGTCTTAGGGGCTTTTAATGACAAATCCTCTCGTCACAATGCCTCGTTGCTATTTTCAAAGACAGACACAAGTTCATGTGAAATTACACAGTGCTAAAGCTTTTTTCTCCCCCCTCAGTAAGAGTCTGGATCGGCGAGTCTTTCTCCATCCGCCTGTCCTTCAAACCTGTCCGCCTCTGCCCCGAGCTCGTTAGCATCCGTCGGTGTCCTGGTCCCAAAGCTCGCACCCTATATGTTTTGGTTTTTGTTACAATGACACCTCGCTGCTGGTTTCAATGTCTGTTCTGGTTTGTTAATGCTGCGTTAACAAACAAACAAACAAACAAACAAATAAACCAGCTTAAAAGAACAGCCTTATGGTTTATCTCACTCCTCTGAGGGCTGACTGGGGAGCTAGCTCTCTCTGGGGTTCTCATGGGTTCTTGTCACCGAGACGCTGGGGAAGCAAGTGGCCGACCCACGGCGGTGGGAAGCTCGTGCCGGCTGAACCCTGAGGACATGGCTGAGCTTTTCAGTGGACACACGGCACACGGGCTTCCCGTGTGGCGTGAACAGCCTGCGCTTTGCCGTCTGGGTGCCACGAGCTCACGCTGCAGGCGGCCCGGGCAGACAGGGAACGGCGTCTCACGATTCCAGCCCTGTGAGTCCCAGCAGCTGACTCCGGAACGATCTATCGGAGAGGAACGCCACCGAGGCCGGCGGAAGGAGCAAAGGGACAGGGTGTGACTCCAGCTTTACGGCCGAGAAGCAGCGGGATATCTGTGTGATTCCTGTCCAGCGCGCTCACTACGCCGGACTTATTCAGTCACACGTGCTGACGCCCGGGGCCGGGTGACAGGGGCTGTACGCATAGAGACATGTGCCTCTCGAATCATATAAACACCCTGCTGTCATCCACCAGTGACATATGTCAGGTGAAAGAACAATTAGCCGATCGACCGAAGCCCCCCGTTGGGTTCAAACGTACCCTTATACGCAGCCCGATTTAGTGCCGACGGGTCACTGGCCCCGAAACGGCCTGGAGTCGCGCATCAGACACCAAACCGCTCCTGTGCGGTGGACCTGACGAAGGACTTAGCTCTCCATCCACGTGGCCACAGCAGAGCACGTGGACCACGGACGCTGAGCACGCCGCGGCGGGAATACCGTGGACTAGTAGTTTCCACGGGGGCAGTGAGGGTGCAGTTAGCACGTGACGTCAGTTCGTGCTTTAGAAAAAAATGGCACAGGAGGGCGAGATACGTTTGCATTATCGGGGTGAACGTACAAGATGCCGTGGACAGGCGACTCAGAAGATGCCGTTCCCAGGTGGGTCAGCTCGGCGGTGGGCAGTGTCTATGTGACGTTTTACTCTGAGCAGTGGGAGGATGGACATGGAAGGAAGGAGCTTGCACCCCGAAACAGGACCCAGATATATACAGCAGAGGCCAACGGCCTTGGGAATGAGAAGCAGCAAGGTGGGGCGCTCAGAGGTGTGGTCCACGAGACGCAGACCGCGGAGAGAGGAGAGACCACGGTGATGTGTGGGGAGAGGTCCACGGCTGCGCGAGCAAAGGCGCTTCGAAGACGGGGTGTAGGAGCGGGGATTGCGGGGGCAACGCAGAGACGGGGGTGAGCTCTGATCGCACACGGCTCCGACGATGTCTATGGAAGGCGGTGTGCCCGGCTGGCGGGTGAGCGAGAGAGATGGGGCGCAGACTGCAGCACCCCGCTTCCCCGCATGGCACGGCAGACACAGCCCTGTGTGGCCGCTGAGCCGCTGAGCCTTCCACATGGCGCCCTACAAATGCGGTGACATTGTAACTGCCCAATAGACGCCTCCTCCTCCTCTCTCTCTTCTTCTCTCTCTGTCTCTGTCTCTCTCTCTCTGTCTCTCTGTCTCTCTCTCTCTCCTTACAATGCTCTTCAACCGATAGTTGAGTTTTGGAAGAAACATCCTCTCTGTCTATTCCTCGCTCAGAATCCAGCACTTGCAGGGGATTTGTGGATTATCTCTCCCCTCCCTCTACCCCCTTTTTTTAATACCTGTTTTCATCATGTCACTTGACACACATGTCACTACCACACGGGGAAATTCAGCTTCAGACAAGCTTGCCTAACTGGTGTCTTTCATTTCCCACTGGCAGTTGATCGATCTGTTTATGAGATTTCTCGCCAGCGATTTTTTTTTTTAACGATTACCCTGCAGGACCATAAATTATAGGGGCTCTCAAAACCAATAAAGTGTTGACTAATTAAATCACCTACTTGAAATATCAACTTATTCTAAAATAAAACGTACACACTTGCCAAGATGCATCTGACCCCTTTATTATCAGCTTATCGTGTTTTAAAAATATTTTCCAATAACGAATTTTTACCATCTACCAACCCCTCAGGGATGAGTTCTCCATGACCAGATCGTGCTATAATCGTCCACTTCACACCAGAAGAAAGTTCTTTATACCTTTATCAGGAGCTGATATAGAGAAGGAGTTTGCTGATTTTAGAATCAGCTGACGGGACAGTATCCATCGCCGATAAGAATGTCAAACCCTATTCTTCTACAGGTGGATATTTCAACCTTTAGTTCCATGCAAAACATATTGAACCATAAAAATAGATTCTTTAAGAAGTAAAGTCTTTTCTGAGCCAATAGGGAACAAAAAGGTAATTTCTGTGTACCTGGGGGTGGCGGGGGGAGTCCAGGCTCAGATTCAATGTCTCAGAGGAAACACGTGTCCCCGTGACAAGTACAGGTCAATAAAAACCAACTCCCAAAGTTACAACGAGGAGTTCTGACATAAATAATAACATAACATAATACAAAGGAACCGAACAGTGACAGGAAAATAGTTCAGAACACTCACAGAAATGTAAGAAGCATTGTTGTTTCAGAAGTGTGTGTCATGCCACGGCTCTCGTAAACAAAACGGCAGCGCACCCTCGCTCCCAGCAAGATCAGTCTAAAAACCCCCAGAGGATTTCAATATTTGTTCAATCAAAGAAAAAAAAAAGGAGGCATTTAAAGTAAAACAACAGACAGAACTCCTCTCCCCACGCCACACAGTTCAGAGAGACGTCGGAAACGCTGGGGGCAGAGTGTATCCGTTTGCGAGACAATGCCAGATATTTTTAAAGAGTCACCCAAGGCGGGAAGAAAAAGAACAAATTGCAACCACGCGTCTTCAAAACGTCGCCAACGCGAACCGTTTCCTGCATGGCACGAATACGGGTTCCCGCACAGCGGGACGTCGGGCTGGAGGACAGAGTATGGTCACCGGGACGGAGGTACAGGTGGATCTGCCTGTGAGAGAAGCTTTTAACCATCACAGCACCAACGTCCACCAGCATAAGCGGGCGCTTACCCCGGGAGACGTAATCTAAGAGATACACGACGCTGGGTGTGTGACCATGAAACCATAGTTTAGCTGTGGTTCTCATGGGGAGTCCTTGGTGCACATTATACGTTGAGCAGAAATGGAAAGGTTCAGAAAAATTCGCCGTGGTTGGAGACACTTGGACATGAAATAATGTGTCCCGTTTTCCTTCCTTCTGGTTTGTGTGCTAGTGTTTACGTCTAAGATACAACAGAACAGAACGCCCCACCAGCTTTGTGTGTGTGTGTGTGTGTGTGTGTGTGTGTGTGTGTGTGTGTGTAAGGAGAAGGAAGAGAGAGAGAGACAAAGGGATAAAGACAGAGTAAGAGTAACAGAGAAAGGGAGAGAGAGACAGGACAATACATAGAAAGACACAGGGACACAGGCGAGGAAGCGATGAAGAGAGAGAAATGAATAATTTACCAAAAAAAAAAAAGAAACCAACCAACCAAACTCAAAACTGATTTCTCCTGCATCCACCAGCTTCCTTCTAGAATCTTGTTTTTTTTAAAAAAAAAATGTAAATGACTGATAAAAATCCAACACACCCTAGAACAGCTGTGTTTTCATGTCCAGATAAACAACATGGCTTTATGGCTCCTTCACGGAGCAGACCCTGCGCTCACGGGCCAACTTTGTCACCGTAAGTCCAGGGAGAAACCCAGGGGAAGCTGTGGATTTAGGGTTTATGAGCTGTCAACACAGGATGAGTCACTAACTCACGTTTAACACACAGGACGTCACGGTGTCGCCTTCGCACTTGTGGTACGTGGGTGGGGTCAATATTGAAACTCCAACAGCAGATCTTTCCTCCTTCCTTCCCTCCCTGCGTCCCTCCCTCCTTCCTTCCTTCCTTCCTTCCTTCCTTCCTTCCTTCCTTCCTTCCTTCCTTCCTTCCTTCCTTCCCTCCTTCCTTCCTTCCCTCCTTCCTTCCTTCTTCCTTCCTTCCTTCCTTCCTTCCTTCCTTCCTTCCTTCCTTTCCCACTTCTTTCCTTCCTTCCCTCCCTGCATTCCTCCCTTGTTCCTTCCTTCCTTCCTTCCTTCCTTCCCTTCCCTTCCCTTCCTTCCTCCCTTCGTCCCTTCCTTCCTTTTAATTCTGCTTAGGAATAAAGTCAGTTGTAGTGTGACCCGTCATCATCCCGACGCTGCTCCCCACCACCATCCCCGTGTCCCCCCCGGCGGCCGGCGGCCAGCTCCTCCTGACGTGTGGATCCCCTGAGGGAAGCACACACAGCTCCGTACCGGTGAGATGAACCCACAGCTATGGCTAAGACAGAAGGATCTGGAGAATGGAGCTACAGGGCCAGGGCTGGGATCACCTGTTGAACAACTGACAAGCAGATAAGCGAGCGCGTCACGAGTCTCATCCAAAGAGCCAACCATGTCAACAACGGAGACCGAACTCAGCCACTCTCTGCTGAGAGCACTCATGTCGCTCCAAGGGCACTTAGCTGTTCTTAAATACAAGAGAAACTTAATTCCAGAAGCACCTAACGCCAGCTTTTCCCCCACGATGGAGGGGACACGAATTTAAAAATCTGTCAACGTGAGACCCTATTACATGGCTGTTGCCTGGTTTTTCGTACGCTTTGGTAACGAGAATCTTTTTTTTTTTTTCATACATTTCATGTAACAGTGTTGCCTTCTCTCCCATGAGGAAAAAGCTTCCATTAACCAGTTTTTTCAACTCTATCTGATGAACGTGTGGCATGCAGTTAAGTAAGAACTTGGAAGACATTCTCGCAGACTCGGGGTCTGTGGGTAGCGGAGGGCGCAGAGCAGCGAGGGGAGAAATTCAGCTTCTCTACAGAAAGCTCATATGTACAACTGACGAGGGTAATATAAATTCTGGTACTCTTATAAACTTCTGGGCAAAAGAAAAGTGTATTATTAAATTTATCGAAGTGACAGAAATAAATGTTATCTTCACAAAAATCAGTGTTTATATCTATCTATGTATCTATATATTTATCATCTATCTATATCGTCTGTCAACCAATCCATCCACCTACTCACTTATTAATCCATGCAAACACCTATCTATGTATCTGTGTATATATCTATGTATGTACCTATATGTCTGTCTGTCTATCTATCAATCATCTATCTATCCATCCACCTACCCACCCATCTATCCATTTATCTATCTTTCTGTCATGTATCTATCCATACACGCATCCATCTATCATCTGTGCATTCATCCATGGATGCCTGCTACTATCCATCTACCCACCTATCATCTATCTATCCATCATCTACAATCTATCTATCTATCTATCTATCTATCTATCTATCTATCTATCTATCTATCATCTATTATCATCATCTATCTATCCATCATCTATCATCTTTCATCTATCTACAATCTATCTACCCATCTATCTATCATCTACCTATCATTCATCTATTTATCTATGTATGTATCTATCTACCTATATGTATATTTATCTATATCTATCATATCTATCTTATCTATCTCCATATGTATGTATGTATGTATGTATGTATGTATGTATGTCTCTATCTATCTATCTATCTATCTATCTATCTATCTATCTATCTATCTATCATGTATCCATCCACCCACTTATCTAACCAGTTACTCATCCATCTATTCACCCATCCATCTACCTATCCACCATCCATCCATCCATGCAACTTCCTTACTTTCTATCTATCATTAAATGGAGTCAGCAGAGATTGGACAACAACATGCAGAGTGAGGCTGCCTAAACAATGATCGACACCACATTCTCCTAAGGGCTTCCTTAAATATCGTTAAGTGGACAAAAGCACGCACGTGCACGCGCGCGCACACACACACACACACACACGTTTATGTATATCATATGATATATATTTTGCTACCTGGAGTCTAAAGACTCTATACTTTTCCCAGATGCTATTACATGCTTCACATATTATTAACATAACCTTAAACACACTTTTCCAGAATAATCCCGGCTCCTACGTTTATCCTAAAGCCCGAGCACAGATCCCGTCTCGGCCGCTGGCACACGCTGCCGTCTCATCCCTCCCTGCCCTGCCTCTGCACACAACCTTCCTCCTCCTCTCCCTCGGTCATGCTTTAGTTAAGTTTTGCCCGAGGGGGATGCACGCAGCGTCTCCCCACACAGAAAGGCAGTGTCGGAAAGCCGAGAGAGAGAGAGAGCCGAGGATATGTTGCAAGTTTATGAAACCTGGAGGGGTGTCAGCAGGTGTAGCCCCTGGCAGAGCCGCAGGGGCGAGCTGGGAAGCTCCCAGAGCCAATTTGTTTATGTACGAGTCTTAGATTTCTATGAGTAGGTAAGACTAAGCGGCAGAGAAGAAGGATGCTGATGATTAGCTCTTCTTAACATCTATTCATATGTCTTGAACCCAAATCCATCACACATACAGACCTTCAGATCCCCAAAGCAGCCAGGAAAGAGATGCTGTGAACTGTTCTCTAAATGTCAAGAGCTCCAACTTCTATTTTTCACCTACTCTAATCTCTAAAGCCCTGAGGACAGCTCTGGGGGATTTCCAGCGATGATACAACTCCCCAAGGGCTTTGCACGGGACAGGAGGGGCTTCTAGCCCTGGGCCCGGGACTGTGTCAAGGGCACAGACAGCCCTGCTTTCGTGCACCTCGATCACGCAGGCGTGCACACACTGCGTCGGACAGGTTTCCACCAATCCACGCGTCTCGCGTATCTTCAATTTCACCAGTGGCTGCTCATTCTAACGCCTTTCTGGACAGGGCAGCTCATTCCTCTCACACACGCAATGCACATCTAACGTGCTGTTGGCAGGCAGCTCAGCGGACTGCCAGGCGGTCACCGACGGACCGCCGTGGGACTTTTCCGAAGGAGGGGAAGACGAGCGTCCCTGGAGTGTGCACACATCTTCAAAATAAGGGTGTCCTCCTTCACATAACCAGCACACGCATGCTTGCATACTCTCTGTGGGATTTTAATCTCAGTGTCACTCCCAGCTTTATACGTACCCCGTGTCCCATCACAGAAGCTACAGGGCACAAGACAAGAGTGAACAAAGAGAAGGTTCAGACCCTCCTTGAAATCCTCAAAAGGAATTATTCTGGTGTTCGGGGCTTATGGCCCTCAAGGAAATTTTTTGTTGCTTTCTTGGGATTTTGCTTATTCTGGTATGATTTATTCTACCCCCAGGCGTTGCCAACCTTGCGAGGGGAAGATTGGTTGGCATCTTACAACAAAAAGCGTCACCTATGAACACCTGTGCTAACTGGCACTGTACATCACATTTATTCCAGTGACGTGAAACTGTGAGAAGGTGGGACCCCTAACCAGCTCCCAATCCTTTGTAGAAATCGCACAAAGTGCAAAAATACAAAAAAGAGAGTATTCGTTGTAACCTTGTCCGTAAGCGTCCCACGGGGAAATAGATTACGTGACATCCATGAAATCGATCATCACGCACTTTGTTGAAAATGACTCACTTCTGCAAACGTCCCACTAAGATACAGACTTTCAGTGAATGAGGCAAGTTGCAGATTCGTTGTACCAAACGGCACCATCGCGATTTCGTGAAAAGATCCTGAGGACCATCACCATGTATGAACGCATAGCTGTGTGTGGGTGTGCAGTGTCGCTGAGCACTAGGTGTAGATGATACAAGAACAAAAATCTGGAAAAATATACAGAAAGCGGTGATGGCAGAGCTTACAGCGTCTGTGTCAAGTATTTCAGTATTGTCTGCACATTTTAGGACTAAATGTATTTTTCCGGAATATCTTAAAGCCCGTAATCAAACGATGCCATCATGAAAATTAGAAATAGTGACTTTTGGAAATACCAAAGGATACTCCCGTTTTGATCGGGAACGGAGAAGCATTTATCTTCATGCTGCTACTCTCTCTTACACATCCGAGAAAAATAGTATAGATCATGTGTGAGAGACTTGACAATTTCTCTTCTATTAGCACATCACCTGGCAGTCTTCCAAAGACAGAATTCCTTCCACTAAAACGAGGCAATCTCAATGAAAATAGCATCTCGGGAAGGGAGGTTTTTAGAAAGCAAGCAAATGTTCATTTTTTTTTAAAGGAAAAAAAATATCATTTCTTATCCTTCCCATCCAGATTGCCATCTGGGCACGGTCTGAGGCCCAAGAATTGGTTTATAATCGACTATAAATGTTCTCCCCAGTGTGTGAACTGTAAACTTTACTGTGCTGCTTTCCACAGCGTCCAGCGTCATTTCAAACACAATTTTTCTTCTGAAAACGATTAAAATCTTCACGTAAGTATCAAATACCAGAGAGGAAAACATTACGATCTATAAATGTACCATGACACGGTAGGATTCGTCTTTGTGAAGACGAGTTACAAGTCTGAGCGATGACTTTGGTAACGAGAGGTTGGCTTTTGGAATCTGTCATATTTCCGTGGACTTGCAATATCAAAACGCAAAGCTTCTGCAGCTCTGAATTAGAAACCCGTTGTCACTCCCTTACTGGAGGCTGACTCTGATACCAGTTCTTATTCGAGTAAGTGATAATAATTCCTTTGGAATGTCGGCTTTGTTTGCCATACGTATAGATACACCTTCAGAGACACGCTAGGTGCTTGAAGTTCAAATCCACACGTGTGGAAGGCCTAGCACAGGCTGGGTGATGATCGCAATCTATATTTTAACACCGCAAGCATTTAAGATCTAAACACGAGAATGTTAACTTGTTTTATATTAAGGTTCCGTGACATTTTCTGGAACGTTCCATTCCATGAAAGTCAGCGTAGCCATTTACACAAGCCTCGGGAGTTTAAAAAGAAAAAAAAAAAGCTAATTCTGATGTACTAAAATGTCAATGTCACTTTGAAATCCCATTAAGGTCGGGAAGGGACCATCTTTGTTCTGGGGGCTGACGCTCATGAGTCATTTCGGACTTTACGTGTTTTTATATTTTCGTGAGCCTCTGAGGGATCCTGAGGAGGACTGATGACCTGAACATTCTAGAGTGTAAAGAAGAGAAATCTGTTGGGTTGAACTACTCAGAGGTAGGGTACGAGGATGGGCTCATCTCACTTACGGGGGCGTGCACGGGGGCACAGCAGGTGTCCGAGACAAGCCAGCAACGAGAAAACTTGAACGGATGGCTCTCGTTTCATTCCTTGTCATCTGCTGGCTGTGCCTGCTTCCTCTTCCAGTCAACATCAGGCCACCCTGTCTCCTCCGTGTCTCTGTGAACATGAGTCAAAAGCTCATGGCGTCTCGAGTGTTGGGAGGTGAGTCCCCCAACAATACGATGGACAGAGAGATTGTATCAGCCAATAAAATAATCCAAACCATTTGATATTAAGTTTGGATATGTGTTTCTACAGAAGAGAAAAGCAGAGAGACCGATGAGATAGGATAGTAAGAGTGGGTGAGTCTCTGCTTTCAGAGCAGAAGTCACTCTTTCCTGAGGGACGTTCATGTTTATAAGGGCCATCTCCATTTGTGAGGGCGTCTCCTGCTCTGTGCCTGCAAGAGAAGGCTCACTCTGAGCCACAGGACACTGGTTTCAGTGCAGAAGGCAGTGCCTCACTCCGTCTGCAAAACAACCTGATCCTTGCTTGCCTGAATTTTCCTTGTCGCCTCCACGTAACTGGCCTCCCCACACAGCATCCTGTCTTTTGTGACGTAAGCCAAAGATGGTATCGGAACCTCCATGCCAAGCCATCTCTCGCAGAGTTACTCATTTCTCCCAGGCTATCTCCCACGTAGTATACATGCTAATACACGTCTAGTCGCTTTTTCTCTTGTTAATGGGTCTTTTTTTTCCCTTTTCACGAGGGCCCCAGCCAAGAGCGTAGATGCGTAAAAAGGAAAATCATTCTTCTCCCCACACGCTCTTGTTAAGACTCACGAGAGTAAGTTATAAGGTACTGGGTAACTCTGCCCACGTCCCATAAATATAAGACCGACAGCGTTTCTGAAGCCACGGTGTTGCCAGGGTATTCTGAAGAATTCGACATCACTACGTACCACGCACGCGCATCCGTTTTCTGGAAAAGGAATAACAGAGAAGATGCAAAAGCCGCAGAACCCAACACATACTCGAGTGTATTCTCATCGAAGTATAAATGAAGTTTACAGAACGCGATAGCGTCTTTTGACCATCTCCTTAGTTCTCGAACCAATACCTTCAAAACAAAATTTTAGAAAATTTTACTTGAAGACCGGTGTAAGTAACTGCCTTCAACAGACAACGCCTGGGATTCTTAGGTAAGGCTCTCACGTCACTTACTCGCTCGTGGGCTCCCAACGCTGTTTGGGAAGCACATCGCAAGCAGACCCAGGCCACGAAGACTTGCCGAAAACACCCGCTTCCCTAACCCTTGACTCCCGGAGTCTGAACACAGTCGGTGACACCGCGCTCGAACGCCAGCACGTTCACGCGTAGAAGCCAAGCCCCCGCTCGCTCCCGACTCTGAGCGTCTTTACCGCTGTGCGTCTTCGCACATCTCTTGCCCGTTGTTCGCTGTATCGTGCTGCCGATCTCTGAGGGCCACGTGGGGGCCAAGCCTGCCTGGGGCACCGGAGATGCGGAAGGGTAGAGGGTGCAGAGGTGGTGTCAGGGCGTTGGGAATGTTCGTCTCCGACACGGAGAAGGCGGGTGCACGGAACAGCAAGGCCGTGTTTGCGTGCGCGAGGAACGGGGGCGACGGAACCAGAGCCGCGCACGCACCGCTACACGAGAGGGAATCCCTCCCCGTTCGGCGACTGCACGAGCCTCACATGTTAAAAGAGACACTTGTGAGGTGTGTCAAAGACCTGAAGAGTTTATGTGAACGGAAACGGATTCGAATCAGGAAGCACCCGGTGTGGCAGATAGAAGGGAGCTCTGAGGAGTTGTACAAGACAAGCAACTTTCAAAGGCAGAAGGGAGTGGGCACGAAGGAGTTAAACTGGCAAAAAAAAAGAAAGAAAGAAAGAAAGAAAGAAAGAAAAAGAAAAAAAGAAGAAAAAAAGAAAGCAGGTGGCTATCGGAAAGTTACTTTCCTTCAGGGAAAGCAGGGCTGTGAGCTGGCAGGCGTCCTCACGAGTGCTCGTCAGGCCACGCTCGATCGGCTGGTTTAAGACCCCGTTCCTGGGAGAACTGAACATATAATTCAGGGACGTCTCAGTTTGCCGACACGCAGCTCATCGGAAAGCAACCTCGTTTTGGGGCCTCCTGTCTTGTCTTTTCGCCGATGTAAATCCTTAAAAGAGGACGCAAAGCTACTGAGCTGAGAGTCATCACACTGTAAACATAGGACGGTACAGCTTAGTCGAGCCCCAGGTGTTCTAAAGAGATTAAAACTAAAATTAAGAACTGGAAGCAGGGACGCAAGGTCGAATCGGCAAATGAACGCCTCCCAAAAGGAATGTGGTCCAGCCATCTTTTTTTTTTTTTTCCCCCAAGATGTGGGTCTTTTCTCTAAAATGCAAGATGGCACATATAGTTCTAAGGCGAAGGAACTTCAAGAAGAAGAGAGAATGTTCTAAATCATAAGAGCTAAACTATGTAAAAATATGAGACTTCCCCTATTCCCTTTATGAAATGATGACCTAATGGATGCAGGACACCGAACAGACCTAAGTCAGTGACACGTAGCTGTGTCACACGGAGCGTGAGGGTAATGAACACGTACGTGGAGCTGAGGCACTGGGCAAAAATTTGTTGACACCCTTCTCAAGAACACGGCCTGCCACTGCTATCAATGCGGTATTTGCATCTTTCTTAAAATTCGTATGTTGAAAGCTAATTCTCGCAACGGGACGGTATTCAGCAGTGGGGAAACTCAAAGGTGACAGACAGGTCACGAGGGTGCAGCCCTGACGAACGAGATCAGTGTCCTTATGAGAGAGACCGCAGAGGGCTCCCTCCCCCCGCCCCCACGTGAGGGCACGGCGACCAGACGGCCATCTCGGGGTCTGGAAGGGACTCTCGCCAGACACACCTGTCGGCACCTTGATCTCGGACTTCCGGCCTCCTGCTCATCAGCCACCCCGTGATCACAGCGGCCTGAGCGGACCGTGTGTGATCCAGAGGGGATGATGGGGGCAGAGCGAGAGAAGAAACAGGAAGAGCACTTGTCACGGACACATGGCCAGGGACGGACGCGGTGCCGGTGACCATCAGCGCTCCCCACGCATCAAACTTCTAACCTCTCCGTGCACCTCGTCTTATTCGGGGGTCCCCGCACGCCTGGGCTGCGCCAGTCCATGGCGTGGCTCTCAGTGGCTTCAGAGCTACGGCGAGGATATCTCTGTGGCATCCATTTTTTTTTTTTTCACAGGCGGGACGGTGGTGACAGGCGGTGTTTGGAGCTGTCCACTGGGGAGGTGCTGAAAGCAGGGCTGCCACCCTCCACCCTCCTGCCCCGCCAGGCACATCTGCGTCCAATAAAGGGACACAGCAGTAGACGCCAGAAGAGGATAGAGCCCCCACCTGAACTCAAACTCTCGGTTAGTGAGGAAATCTCACTTTGCAGTGCGTGGCCTGATGCACGGGGCGCCGACCTGCCCCCCAGGCAGGCAGGGGTGTGCGTCCCTTCGCTGGGAAGGCGCTTTAGATAGTGTCCCTCAGTCCGAATGGCAGGCAGAACGCTCTGTGTTATCCGGACGCCATGAGCACGTCCAGGACGCTGCTCTCGCTACCCGTGTCAGCAGATTTCCATTCTGACGTCTTTTTTTTCAGCGAATATAATGGAACGGCTGATCCACCACAGGGAGCCCCGCGGAGAATGTGTCACAGTGTATGGAGGGGGCCAGGCCACATGCCGGGATCCCTTGGAAATGTGACTGATGGTCGATCCACATTCTCCACCAACCCGGAAACGGCACGGCTTCGAAACGCTCTCCGCGGTGCTTTAGAACGTAGCGTCCGCCAACGTTCATTCGCTCACGGAGGTTCTCAACAGGGCGGCGTGCGGTGTGTACGCTACGCGCACCGATCTTTCTCCTGTGTCGTCACGACAGAACGCAGAGTCCAGGAAGAGACTCTGAGTCACACGCAAGAGCCCAACGGACTGAACTATCAATATACAGAAAATGAACCGTGTCGATGGTGCACTCCCACAGCTTCCCTCCTCAGGGCGGACACCGATGCTTCTTAAAACGGTGCTCTGCTTGTCTGCCTCACGGCACACACACACGCTTACAGAGGACGTGCAACGAGTGTGTCACGATGACTCGGTATTACACGTGGTGCACAAGCGGGCCGGCCAGTGAGTGTGCTCGGACCAGTGGGACACAGTGGCCCACCACATACCAGGTCGCCGTGTAATTAATCATTCATCGACAAATCGACTGAAAACCAAAGACACACGCGTCCCTGCTTTCATGTCACCTTCAAACCTCCACTGCACAGACGCTTTGGGAACAAAAGCGTGACACTCACACACGTAACATGTTACCTTTGCAAACGACGCCTGGGAAGCCGTTTCGAGGATACAGCAGAGCGCACCTCACTTAACGTACGACGTCCATCAAGGTTCGGCTATTGTTTCCATCAATGCGGAGCCAAGTCCTTTGGGAACCGGACCCGGCCCCAACCGGATAGGAGGGAAGATTCCTGCAACTCGGAGGGCGAGGGCAGCCTCGTAATAAAGCCCGCGCTCGACAGCAGATGAGAGATCTGTCGAACCGTTTCCGTTTTTTACGATTTCCATAAAACGCAGCCCCGGCCCTCACTGCCGCCGGCGGGTGGATGGCTGCGCACGCAAATCCAGATCGCTGTCAGGCCAGAGATAAATTCGGTCTGCTGTTGGGAGGAGGCAGCACAGCTGACAGAATGAGGCCACTTTATCCTGGGGGGAGGGGGACTGGGTGACACTGGAGAAGGGGGCGGGGCGTGTGACACAGCCCTGGTCTCTCGTGTGTGTGTGTGTGTGTGTGTGTTTCCTTCTTCGTTCCCGATCCGGGACAGAATACTCATTCCTAGAGTGCATCAGCTCAAGGGTGTCTTTCAGAATATTCCCGAAGGGGCGACGTGTCTGCAGAACGCCGTCTGAACTGCCACTATGTGGGTCCTTTTGTTCTGTTGTCATTTCTTAATCCACCCCTCTGAGTGTGGACACGCTCTATTTAAGGATGGCAGTCCCAGGTGGAGGGAGGCTCGAGGGAGGTTCTTTCCGATCTGGTTTCGTTTTTGCCTATTTTTTATTTTTTCTTTTTTTACTTTCTGACACACGTGTCTGCAGCAGCATGTCAGTCTCGCAAGAGCCGAAACAGAACGAAGGAAGGACGAAGAAAATGCAAAAAAAGGGCTGAGTCATTCGACGTCTCCTCTCCCCGTGCCCTGGGGACCTGGGTCTCCGTGGCTGGGAAAGGGTGCCGTGTTCTCTGCACCCGCAGTGCCAGCCCTCACGGGGGACGGGAGCAGACGCAGAGGCTGGCCCCCTGTCCTTCCAGGGGTCCCTGCACGCTCTCTCAGAAGCGAGCACCGAGCCTCGCTGTGGACTCCCTGCGGTCCCCCAGGGGCTGCGCACAGTGTGACTGACTGAGCCAGCCCTGCCCCCGTCACACACATCCCCTCAGGCCCCCCTTGGTCATCCACCTAACGCCCGACGTCCCTGAAGCTGCAGCCTTGGACTCTGAGTTCCAACCTGGGCTGCTCGTCAGGGAGCGTTTTATCCCGTGCTGAACTCCGGGTCACAGACACTCAGGCACCAGGTGCCTCCCCAGCGGGGCTGGGAGCCCCGTCTGGGAGAGCAGACGCCACGGCGAAGGGGCCGATCTGTTTTCTTAATTCCAGTGAATGAATCAGGGAATCATGTGAAGGGAAACGAGACAGACTCAGGGACGTGAACAAGGGACTAGCGGTGGCCAGAGGGGAGGGGTGAGGGGAGGATGACGGGGTAAAGGAGGTCAAATTTGTGGTGACAGAAAGAAATGTAACTGTGGGAGGTGAACACACAGTGCAGTATCTATCTATCATCCATCTATCCATCCATCTATCCATCCATCTATCATCTATCTATCTATCTATCTATAATCCATCCATCTATCCATCTATCCATCTAACTATCCATCCATCCATCCATCCATCATCTATCTATCTATTCATCTATCTGTCTGTCTATCTATCTATCTATCTATCTATCTATCTATCTATCTATCTGTCATGTATCCATCTATCCATCTATCTATCCATCTATCTAACTATCCATCCATCCATCATCGTCTATGTATCTATCTATCTATCTATCTATCTATCTATCTATCTATCTATCTATCTCTCTATCTATCTATCTATCTATCCATCTATCTATCCATCTATCTATCCATCCATCCATCCATCCATTTATCCATCCATCTATCCATCCATCTATCATCCATCCATCCATCCATTCACCATCTATCATCTATCTATCTATCTATCTATCTATCTATCTATCTATCTATCTATCTATCTATCTATCATCTATCATCTATCCATCTATCTACCTATGTATGTATGTATTATCTATCTATATTTATGTCTATATATCTATATCTATCTATATCTATACCTACATATGCCTCATTGTTGAATTGTACACCTGAAACTTACTGGATTTCATTAACCAATGTCACCGTGGTAAAAAGTTAAAAATAAATAAATACATTTCAAAAAAGAAAGAAAGAAAGAAAGAAAGAAAGAAAGAAAGAAAGAAAGAAAGAGAGAGAGAGAAAAAGAGAGAAAGAGAAAGAGAGAGAGAGAGAAAGAGAGAGAGAGACAGAGAGAGAGGAAGGAAGGAAGGAAGGAAGGAAGGAAGGAAGGAAGGAAGGAAGGAAGGAAGGAAGGAAAGAAGGAAGGAAGAAAAGAAAGAAAGAAAGAAAGAAAGAAAGAAAGAAAGAAAGAAGGAAGGAAGGAAGGAAGGAAGGAAGGAAGGAAGGAAGGAAGGAAGGAAGGAAGGAAGGAAGGAAGGAAGGAAGGAAGGAGGAAGGAAGGAAGGAAGGAAGGAAAGAAAGAAAGAAAGATTTTTATCACGGCTCTGGCTTCACGGTGCTCTTCCCCACGGACACGGCGCTGTCCCCGCACGGGACGGGAATGAGAAGTGACATTCTAAATGAGTACTAACAGGTGAGTGGGACGGCGTGCGTCCTCCCCAATCTCCTCCACCCCAGGCCCGGTTCGCACGTGGCTGTGTGTGTTTCCAATGCCCATTTATGTCCTGATACTGTCTCTCCCTCTCGCTCGTCCCAAGGGGATCTGTTTGCGTCATCGTTGACGGTGACAGCGTCCAGGAAACGCTACGCCAAAACATGGCATCGTGGCACTCTGAGTAATCCAAGCTGGAGCGTTCTGAGACAGTGCGGGGAGCAGGAAGGTCCCCCCGACCTCTCCCCGGGACCCCCTCTCCCCTGAGGCTGGTGACAAGAGCCTCACGTGAGATGCAGCTGCCTTACACCCAGAGGGACGGACCCGCCTCATGTCCGAGAGGCGTCCTAACTAAGCAGCCTCACTAAGGGTCCCCCAGCTCACCCCCGTGTGTCCCCACGCGCCCCAGCCCGTCACACGCCCCCGCACCTGCCCTCTCTCCATCACGCCCGGCATGCACACACTCGCGTGTCACGGTTTCCTTCCGTCTTCATTCCCTTAGGACGGTGCCCACGTCTCGTAAAACACGCACTCAGCAAATCCTGGTGTTCTTGTCCTGTCCGTCTCTGTGGGTTCCGTTCTGAGACCCAGCCAGGGTCTTCGGGGGGCCACTCGTCACAGCTGTGTGTGTTGGCTGATAAAGCGCGTGCACACACACACACGCACCTTGTCAACCCCTTTGAAGGAAAAGTCGGCCACACGGATGAGTTCGTGCATCTGGGCAGCCATCAGTGTCCCTGAAGAGTTTATGACGTCTGGGTCCCCGACATCCCACGAAGAATGCCGTCTGGTTTCCAAAACGTGTCTTTTCAACGGCGAAATAGTTCTGGATCTTTCAGGGTCTGGCGCCTGCGACAGGGAGGCTAGCAGAGGCGACGAGGGGCTGTCACCACCGCGGAGTGTGCCGGGAGGACCCTCATCCACTCGGATGCTGGGGCTCCTGGGGACGTTTCCCGTGCACCCACCCTGCAGCTGCAGCCCCGCCTGCCCTCCCCGCCCCCCGAGGCAGCTCGGTCGTGGGGGTCAGCTCAGCTCAGGGGTCCCGGGCAGTGGCGTCACACGGTGGGCAAGGTGACGAGAGGAGAGGAGCATCGTCCGGGAGGAGATGGTCCTCCATGAGTCTTGTGGATACTTCTTCACTCCAGGAATCACAGCGTCTTCTCCTGTGTCCTCCTCCACGTCCATCCGAGGCTTCTGGGCAGCCTTCCCCCTCCGCCCGTCCCACTATTCATTCTGGAGTCACGTCCTAGGCTATGAGTGACCGCCTTATCCCATCTCTCAAGCCGTCCATGAAATTCTCTCTTTTTAGGGATTTTTTTCTCCCTTTTCCGTGGATCTAACAGTCACAGCAAAAGCCCCGTTCTCTCCTTGCGAGTTCGCTCTGAACGCTACGTCAACATCTAACGATAATGCGTAATATAATATCTAATAATGTAATATCTAATAATAATCTACGCAGAAGCCCCTGCTTTCGGCCGTCGCTTTCAACCTTCGGAAGGTGAGGCTACACCTTGGCTGCACCTTCCATCACTGTGACGGGCGGCAATTAGAACAACAACGCTGCGAGCACATTTGAGACGAACGGCCTGTATGTAAAGCCTTTGAATAAGGCAAAGAACCGTAGACCCAGTTCAAGTTCACGTTCTTCCCACACGGGGATGCTAGCCGTACCATCTTACCTACCGTGTGTGCAGCGACGGATAACGCTGCACAAGCAGTCGTTAAAATGGGCGTGAGAAAGCCCGTTCCGTGGCTGCCCAGCTCACGCAGAAGGAATAACGAGTAGTTACCGGCAATCCTTACGGGAGACCCCGTCAGCCAGGCAGCGTCTCAGCTCAGCTCCCTCAAATACGAGGCACGTCACCCCCATAGCTCTGTGTCTGTCTAGTTCCCCCAAGTCCCTCCTGCCTGGACCTCTGAGCTGTTTGTCTCGTTCAGCAGATCAGAATAGCTCAGCAGAGATGTGTTCCCTCCGAGTCACGCCGCGTGCCCTGGTGGTGGCAGGGACCGTTCTTAGTAGGTCACTCCTTCAAGAGTGGCGATTTAAGTTCTGTTTTTTTTTTTTTAAATTTTATTTTAATGTGTTCCCTTCTGCCAGACACACACGCTCATCCTTAAGAGTCATGAATCGGTGTCTGCTCTGAGAGCCACTGGAAACAGCGTTTCGATCACAGCTGTCCACAGCATTGCATCTCCTTAAATAAACGCGATCGAATCGACGATAAAATTTATTTCACATACACACGTAACGAGCGCGTTAATGCCACGTGTTTAAACAGTGATCTTTAAACAGATAAAACAAAACTGGGCCAATATTCACATTAACGGGAAATTAACGGAGTTAATGGAGAATGCAATCGACGGCCTTCCGTCCACATTAAAAAGAGATTTGGCAAAGTCGTCACGTTCACGGGAAATTAACAAAGTTAATATGAAAATGAGTCCCCGGTATCTACTGCCCATGCTAGGAAAACTCACATGCGTGATTGTCATCCATGAGACTCCTCCCAGATACTCACGGAAACATCCAGAAGGCGTCCTCACGGCCGCCGACGTCCACGGTTGGCCCCCTCGGGGTCAGGCTGAGGAAGGTACCGAACCCCACTTCCGTAAGAGAGAGCGACATCGTGTGTGCGTGTGTGTGTTAGGTACGCGTGTCTGCAGGTGTCTCTACCTCCCTGCACGGATTCGTGTCACTCTGCCTGGTGGCATCTCGGAGCAGGGCGGGCCAGCAGAGGGGAAGGAAACTTCGAAGAGGACCGTTTGGTTGGTGAGCTGGCTCGCGAAGAGCACAGGACCTGGACCTCCACGGATGGAGTTAAGGGGTAACTCCGAGAGAGAAGGGTGTAAGGTTTCTCAGGTATGGTTTTAATCCCCGTGGCAACGGGCGGCCACAGCTGGGAGGCACGGGGTATGGAAGACTCTAGAACTGAGCTCCCAATGGAACGAGAGTGTCAGCCGTCCCCTCACGAGGGCAGCTAACTAATCCTGAACCTCAGCTCTTCCTCGGTTGAATTAGAATATTCTCTCCAAGTAAGGTTGTAAGAATCGTGTCAAACACGGTTGGTTAAAAAATCCTCAGAAGACTGTAAAACTGAACACCCATACGAGGTGCGAGTGTTTTTAAGAGTCAATGCCACAAACCACAGGAATTGATAGGGACGTCAGCTATGACGACACCCACGATAAGCCACCGTCACGTTTTCGGCACATAGGAAGACGATCGGGTTTCAAATATATAAAGAGTGCCCGCAAACCAATAAGAGTTCCATTAGCTTATGAAGAAATGAACAAAGACCATAGGTCACAGAAAGCGATCCCAAAATGGATTATAAACTCACACAAAAGTAAAAAAAAAATAAAAATTTATTATTGATCTCCTGGACGAAGCAGGAGCCACCAAACTATTATAGTCCACAAGCCACATCCCATCTGCCACCTGCTTTTGCAAACGAAGATCTGTAGGAATGGAGTCAGACCCATTTTTTTTTTATATCAAATCCTCTACGGCTCCTGTCACACGCCCAACGGCAGATAGGGACAGCTGGAATGGAAACCTTATGCCCCACCAGTGTAAAATATTTATAGAAAATGTGCTGACTTGGAAGAGACACAAATCACATGTTTTCTAATCCCCTGTCCTGGCAGCAGTGGCCGAGAGGCACGTTCATAGGGTGTGGTTAGAGGCCAGATTGGTTAAACTTGAGTTTGGCACTCGAGCATCTGTGTAAATGTAACCCTGGGTACCAAATCCAACCGCTACTCGGAGGGACATGGCGACTGTCCTCACTGCAGCTGGTTCTACGGCTGTGTTTGCAAACAACCCAGGTGCCCACCATGGCCACCAGCCAACGAATGACACGTGTCCCCACACCAGAGCGTCACGAAGCTTTCTGAAAACGGGGCGGACGCCTGTGTCCAAACAGGCAATCTCGATTTGATGTCGTTCGGCGTGGAGAAAAGAAAAGTGTACGTGATGGCGAATTGATTGGATGGGCATTTAAACGCTGTGTGGACAGCTGTACTTCCAGAAAGTTCCTCTAGATAGAAGGAACAAACAAGAGATTTCTGGGAGACGTGAGTGAAAGGCATATCGGGGGCACGGGCAGATGCTTTTCTGTATGGTTTTTGTGATGCTGGATTTCTTGTCAGCAGGCACAGTCACCTTTTCAGAAATAAAAGCAAACACCTGGGCCTGTTCCATGAACACCAGCTGAGATCGGCGTATCTGGACCACATCTGGGGAGGGAGCAGACGGCAACAGATTTGAGAAACAGCACGTCCAAGGAAGACTAGTTAGTGAGCGTTCCACCCCAACGCAGGAAACGGGAGAAGTGAGAAGACCTTCCCACTGGGGCGGCTCCGAGGGAAGGAAGACGAGGAGGAGAGAGAAACCAGGGATCTGGAGACAGAACGAACACGAGGGTTGTCTCCATCCCCACAGCGCACTGCCTGACGTGATGACGGAATTAACAGGGTCCTCCCGCAGGATACAGCGGATCGAGAGTTCCAGCCGTGAAGCCGAGTCGGTGCCAACCGAAATTCACGAGGAGACGAAGAGGAACATTTGTGGGGACAGACCACCAAGGCGTCTAGACGCCCTGAAACAAGCGTGCGTTACGAAACGGGTTTATTCTGATTTACTAGAAGGCGTAGACGCCACTATCGTCATCGCTGGTCTCGGCGACACTCAAGGCTACATGACTGTTTAGGGAGACTAAGTATGTTTCTAGCCTTGCGTGCTATCAATTGCTCGGAAAAGATAAAAAGGGGTGTATGTTTTAAAGAAAAAAGCTTGCTATGTTCTACTGCTTCGTGGAACCTTCATGGTGTTTTATTGAAATTAAATGTATAGCAGGGCAAAGCTCCAACCAAAGCAACAAGGACTTATAACAAAATACAAAGTCACTCCCTTCTCCGTTTCCTGCTCTTAGAGCTCACTGCTCCCAGGCACGGGGCCATCGGCAGACACGTCTCTGAAAAGTCCCTTTTTGGGGAATGCCTGCTGGCAAAAGACACGGGGATCGGGCATCGATGGATGGCTGTGTCATCGCAAAGCCAGAGCTGCTTCTGGGGGGGACGAGTCCTCGCGCTTAGAAACGATCCCGTTTTGCACCGAGACGCCGTCCACTCTTAACGACGCTCCGTTGCGAACTCCGTGAGGTGACACCGTCCCAAGGGGCCGTCGGTCCTGGTTGCCGGAGGCCACCACCGAGGTGGCGATCCAGCCGAATGAGGACACGGCAAGAACAATGAGACGTCGGGGTTTTTCACGCCTCTCGTTCTGTGAAATCGTGTGACAGAGAAAACTCGTTTTGGGGCCTCCTGAGACCTTTCGTGACAAACCTGAGTCTCTCGTGCTGTGAAATCGCCTATCTCGTCTTTCGAGATGGAGTAATACGCTACAGTCGGGAGTCTGACTTTATATTATTCCCGTGAATGCGTTTCTCTGCTCCCCTCTCGTTCTCAGAAAAATGAACAAATCAGACAGGCCCCGTTCACGGCTGCTGTGCCGTGTTCGAGCATTTCATCGTGGCACCGAGTGGATCACTTCTGATCTCAATATTTTATTTTATTTTTATACGCCACGAATGATTTCGGCTTTCGAGATTTCACGAGGATGCTTCAGCTAATTCATTCGGAGCCTCCACAGCCTCTAAGAAAGAAACAGGAAAACAGCGAACTCTCTTCATGCTCCCCGGCCCTCTGCTTGTACGAAAACGGGCCGCTTTGGGAGAACGTTCTGAGCGTGTGTTTGGCCCCTCATCATAACAGGGAGATGAATAATTTCGTAAAATTTCTTCAGTTCTCCCGCTTGCCTGTGGCATGCAAATATTTATGAAATCTATCCAGTAGCATCGCCTCTTGTCTTTCTAATGAGGACGAGGACTATTAATTAGTAAGCAAACCTCTCAGTCCATGTCACTTAAAACGTCCTCAATGAATCGTTAAAACTTGGGTTTGAAAGGAAATAAACAACTCGTAAATAATTAATAACCGATCACGCTTACCATCGATCGACGGCATGCCAGAGTCCGTTTTTCCACGATTTTGAAAAAAACGCCCACGAAATAGGCAAATTCGGTAAGGCAACATCAAGCGCGTTTTCGGAGTGCGATCCGGATTGAGTATTTTCAGAATATTCATCTACTTTGACGATTGCACCTTGTTTTGGAGTTCACCTGGCGTAATTTTAAGGCTGGAGATAACCACTGTTCATTCAGTGTCAGTTCCACGATCATTTTCGTCACATCGGACGCGGTGTCCCTCATTTTAGTGAAGATGCACAGCTTCCTGTCTCCCCTGGGAAATCCGATATCGTCGAGAGAGATTTTTGAGTCTAACACGCTCGGGGGAGGGAGCGGTGTGGAGGCCCTACTGACGAGCTCGGGGGTGGGGGTCCACAGGGCGTCTCACTCATCACCCTACACTGAAGAAGACGGTCCCCACCACAGAGACTCATCCTACCCCAAATGCCGCCAGCAGCGTGGTCAACAAACCCTATGACAGACTGACGTAGACGCAGCTCAGAAACGGAACAGAACAAAACAGAACACCAACGTTGTCATCACTGCACAAATGGGTCGATTGCAAGTACCGATTATTTCCTCGATGGCTGGGTACCGCCCACAGAGAGAGACGGTGTCGGACCAGGAGGGCCACTCACGTTGTACCCGTTGGCCTTGCGCCCCCATCACGTGTCCGCAGCACCTGCTCAGACAGCCATCTACGAGCACGTGGCTGTGTCTTAGGTCTCTCCAGGCGCCATTGTCACTCAGCATCGCAGACTGAGAGGCTCAGAAGCAACACACACTGATGTCTCACAGTTCTGGAGTCCGGACGCCCGAGGTCCAGGCTGTAGCAGATTCCGTGTCTGGTGAGGGTCCCCTCCCTGGTCCATGGACGACCGACTTCTCTCCGTGTCCTCGCGTGGTGCCACGGTTCCTTCCGAACCATGGATGCCGACCCCTCACGGCCGCATGACCTAAGGGCCCCACCTCCTGGCGCCGTCGCACGGGGTTTCATAACTCAACGCGTGAATTTGGGCGGGGCAGAAGCGTTCCGTCTGTAACGCCTGCGAGATGCTCTCGCATGAAGCGGACGCTCTGCGGACACCCGCCGAGGACGTCCACATGGGTCACGACAAAGACGCCGTGGCAGATCGAAGAAGAATCATTTTAACAAAACACACAGGGCTAGTCACACAAGTCTATTCAGTTGACTCTCTCCTTTGTTTTCTCCAAGAATGCTTTACTTAGTGGACATGTTACGATGCCACTAGCCTTGTCTGTAACCAATCACAGGCTTCCTTCTGTTCTTACTCGTTTTGATCAACTCTCTTTAAAAATAAAAATAAAAAAAAAGAATATGAAATAAACACTGTGACATCGAGTCAGGCATACTGAGTGCCCGGCTAATGTATCTGTCACATGATAAGCCAAAATTTAATAGGAAAAAGAGCTATTTCACAAAATTCTATCCATTGTTTTTTTATCTAATAGTATGTTAGTTCCTTTGTACTGTTCAGGACAAATGAATCTCTTAAAATTGAGTCCCCGTTGAGTGTTCTTATGAAGAGGAGATATATGTGCATCTATGCATGCATGTATGTATGTATGTATGTATGTATGTATGTATGTACGTATGTATCTATCTATCTATCTATCTATCTATCTATGTATCTATCGATGTATCTATGTATTTATCTATGTATCTATGTATCTATGTATCTATCTATCTATGTATCTATCTATCTATGTATCTGTCTGTCTATCTGTCTATCTATCTATCTATCTATCTATCTATCTATGTATCTATCTATCTATCTATGTATCTATCTATCTATGTATCTATGTATCTATCTATCATCTATCTATGTATGTATCTATCTATCTATGTATCTATGTATCTATCTATCTATGTATCTATCTATCTATGTATCTATGTATCTATCTATCTATCATCTATCTATGTATCTATGTATCTATGTATCTATCTATCTCCACACACACGAGTCTCATGTGTTCGTTAAGGTCTCTCGTCGATGGCAAACTTTTCAATGCACAGATGTGCACGTGTTTTAAGAGATTTATCAACCACATAGTTTGTATAGTCATATATCAAAGTTCCTCTCCGTGATGGATTGGAAATAAGCAAACAACAACAACAACAAACAATTCTCCGTTTACAGATGGTCGAAAAGTGCTGCTGCACTGTGAGGTTTCAACAAATAACGAACCTTTCGAACATGATTTCACTAGTTCTCTGAGAACGTCTTTCTGTCCTCTCCTTTCTGCTTTTCACTGGAAAGTGGATGAAAGTTCAGATCTCGCTCCATTGAGCTTTATACGTCCGTGTGTGTGTGCGTTTGTCGTATATGTGCCACTTCTGCTGACATAGTGAAAAATCCTCGATACTGAACATCTTAAGCTGGCTTGCACTACGAGTAAGAGAATCAAATTTCGGAAGGATTCCAAGGACAGTCCAACATTCCAAAGGATCACTCGAAAAGCCTGATTTGCATCCTTGGAGAAATGAAATCATTTGAATCTCCCGAGAAATTTTAATTCGGGCATCACATGTACCATTATTCTTTTACGCTGTGCCAGGATTTCAAACATAAATTCTCTGCCGGGGGACTGATCAGTGCGTCTATAATCGCGAGGACTATTATTTATTGAGGAATTAATACACACAAAGAGGCTGGCTCGGCCCTTCACGGGCAGTCTGTCATTAGTCCTCCCCGTCACTGTGCTAAGGAGCGTTTATTATTGCCATGTGATAGATTTAATTGAGACGCACTTATGAGCAGCTGGCAATAACCCCGCCATCCGTCTCGAAGGTCAATGGATGTACATAACATTATGCAAATAGAGCCGCGAGCATTCTGATGAGAAAAATTTAAATATCTGAATTTTAAATGAAACCCTGGCTTGAGTGATTTCTATTTAAAACACTGCCTGAATTTATTTCCGAACTGGCTTTTAATCTTACATTAAAAAAAAAAATCAAATCAAAATCAAACAAACACTCTCAAGTAAACAAAAATAGCCAAACTCATACTCCCTCGGAAACACTCACAGGGAGATTGAAAAGTCTGAGAAAACTTGAGAACAATCAAGAGTATGACTCAGTGCTTCGCAGAGAGATGTTAATAAAAAAATATCTTCTCATCCATAACCCTGGCGGTAATCTAAATGCTAATTAACATTCCAGTTGCGTGTGCTGTCTTGTTAAACGGTGACGAACTGTCTAAAATTTCTTTGAAGTTTGAGGTGTTAGGGAATAAGATCGCCTATTTAAATGCCTGGAAAATAGCTCGCCGATTCTCTGGATTCTGAACCGCTCGTAAGCGCATACAGCTCTCACACAATGTTTTTGCATCGTCTGTGTAAATGGGTTCCTCCCACCCTCTTGTTAGTGTGAACATGAGAATCGGCCAGACGTGTACATCGTGTAGTCAGAGACGAGAGGTCGTTCGAAACAGCCCCCTGATTAGAATCGAATTAAAATGGGCGTGATGAAAGGCGTCTTAAAATTCAAGCTAACATCAGACTTAGAGAATCACAACACCAGAACTGATAATTAAAAAATAGTGATTTTCTAGGTAGGTGGGCTTTTTCCATTCTGAAAGGATCTGCTATAATATTAGGGTGTAAATGTCACAGCTCAGTCTCGGTGGTAGCTGTGCAACCTGACAAATTTCCCTCTCTCCACGGGTTTTGCTCCCAGGACAAGTAAGAAACAAAAGGAAGTTCAGGCTTGCAAGAACTCATGGCCACCTGTACCATATCGAAGAAGCCATTCGGAGAACAGCAGCTCCTGATGGAGGACCCAACCTTGAACTGTGCTGTCCACAGTTGCTTTGCCCTGAAGGAAGGTGCCACGAACCCAAGTGCCCCTTTGTTACTATAAATAATCTTCTCTTCAAATGCCACGACTAGTCTGGACGAAAATGATGAAGCACCTAAAGGAAGAATTAGAAAGTCACTAGATAAGACGCAGCAGAAATAACAGTTACCGGAAAGAGACCTCCCCCAAATGAAGATAGTATAATATCAGACAAATATGACAACCCATTTTTTAAAAGAATATTTAAAAGACTTGAAAAAACGGAAAAAGTCTGCCGGGAGTGAGAAACTGTTTATTAGAAAATGACATCGCAAAAGTCCAAACAGAAATTCTAGATCAGAGGATTAGAGGAATGAAGAAGAAAAAAATGAATATGTCAATATAAGGGTAGATTAGATAAAGCTTAAGAGAGATTGAGTGAACTTGAGGAAGGGTGAGGGAAAACTACCCAGAAGGTATCATGGAAAGATTTTTAAAAAACAGAGACTATTGGAAAGAGAAAAATCGGAAAAAGGAAATGAGAATTTCTAAGCTACACGTAATCAGAATATTCAGAATATGAAGATATTAGTCAATGAGTCCAAGAAACGATAAAGAGAAACAAACCCAAGGATGACTGAGATGATGACGATATAAGATGCAGACTTTAAAATAACGAGGGAGAATATATTCAAGAAAATACAAACTTGAAAATTTCAAAAGTATGCAAGTTCTAAGGAGGAACAAAAATTAAGTCCAGAAGAAAACGTGTGACAATGTTATGAACTTAATGCATTGGTTTAACCACACATTAGACGCAGAAGAAGAGAGAATTAGTGATGTAGAATATAGATGGGGAAGGGGAATAATACAAAGTGAAGCCTCAAAATAAAATTGGATAAAAATACAAAAGAAAGGATAGAGAGAGGGTCACGGGGATAAATTCTGAGCTTTATGCAAGTAGACTACTCATTGAAGAGAAGAAAGAAACCACAATTGTATTGTTTGAAGAGGTAATGACTAAGCATTCTTCGAACCTAAGAAAAATACCACGGTAAAAGTTGAAAGTGCTTAAAGCATTCTGAGGAGAGGAATGAGAAGAACTCACTATTGAATCACATCACAGTAAATCTGCAGAAACTCAAGGGCAAATACTGTTGAAAAGACCCAGAGGATTGAGATGTAGACCATGAGTTACTGTTACAGTAGTAACTCTTTAACACTGACAGCTAAATCCTTTCCAGCCAGAATCTGGAGACTAGGACAATGATTTATCTGACGGCTGAAAAAAAAAAAAAAAACAATAGCAAATTAAAATTCAGCATGAGTGTTCTTCAAGAAAAGGGTATCCTAGAAAGATACTTAGAAAAGCTGAGGTTTTCAACAGCTCACACGCTCTGAAAAATGTGTCTTAGCTCTTCTTCAGATTTTTTGAGGAGCATGATCCCCGATAAAGTTACAGGTGCCAGCAGTCACGAAGAACAACTAAAAATGGGTGTCGCTGGGAGAAATCAAAATTAACGTTGACTACATTAAATATGCAGACATAATTCTCACGAGTTTCCTTCAAAATACATTAGAAATTCAAATGCCGGTAATAACAGGTAAGTTAGATGGATGAATATGGAGCCCAAATAGACTAATTATGTGGTATTTTCAGAAAAGCAGAAATTGTGTTCCTTTAAATTAGTGGTTCTGGTAAAGATCCTCATTATAATTTCTAGCATCCTCTGTGAAAAGGTTATAATATCCAACACAGCTGAGTAAGGAATAAAAAAAATTTAAAATTAAAACAAGCAATTCACAGGAAAGCAAGAAAGAACAGGAAAAAATAGAAGCAGTGTGCTCATAAAAAGCACACACTTAGGATAGAAGACGTAACCACAAATATAGCAAATATTAACTATAAGTTTATATAGTTACAGGTTAAAGCAAAACTTTTCAGACCCTAATATATTTTACATACAAAAGACACGGTCAAAACCTGGGTCAGCAGAAAGTCTAGAAGAAAAACAGTAGAATTATTAACAAAAATGTGACAATATTAAGATCAAGCCCAAAAGACATTCAAGCATAAAGAACTAATCGAAATAAAGAAGATCACTTCATTATGGTAAGAAATTCAGTTTGCCACAGTCATGAAAAGTCTAAATATCACCCACTACGTTAATAAGTATCTGAAGTGCACAAACGTTTAAAAGGACAGAGAGAGATGAGAAAATCCATAACCACATGGGAAATTAAACAGGCTTACTTTGGTAACCGACAGAACATGCAAACTATCAAAAAAATATAGAATATGGGAACATAATTCAACAACGTGGGTATTTATACTGTTTCCACACACTACTACAAAATAAACACTTGTCTCAACGATGGAAAACCCACCGATAAGAAATGAACAAAATAAAAAATGTAACTAGAAAAAAAATATGTGTATATATTTGGAAATAAAATAATTCCCTCCGAAAAATTCACAAGTCAAAGAAAAACTCATAATAGAAGGAAATCATGATGTATTTTATCTGAACAACAACAAAAGTATCTCTTAACCAGTTTGTGGAATGCAGCTGATGAATTTACAGGTTTATGTGACCATCTTAAAAACGGAGGATGTTTGAAAAAAATCAATGAAATAGGCTCCTATTTCAAGAAGATAGTAAAACAACAGTTAGAGTGAGAAGGAAATAATGAAGGTGAGAGTAGTAATTAAGAAAAAATTAAATCGAGATACGGTAGAGCGAAGACTAAAGCCAAAAGTTGGTGTGTTGTAAAGTGTCATCAAATAATAAAGTGAATTAAAAAAAAGAGAACATCGTTAATAATGTAATAACTATGTGTAGTGCCCTTTGGGTCCTAGTCTAATCAAAGGGATCACTTTGTAAGTTATATCAATGTCTAACCACTATGCCGTGCACCTCCAACTAAGATAAAATAATACTGAATGTTCAACTGTACTTGAAAATTGTTTTTAAAAGAAGAAAAAATAAATGGAGAGATTTCTAGAAAAACATAGCATGACAAAAGGGACTCCAAAGGAAATAACAATTTAAGGTACCAAATTAGGTATTAAATGCATGTCACAAAAAAAAAAACTCAGTGCAGAAATAGCTGTGATGATCAATTTTGGAAAACATTAAGAAGACACAGTCTCAACCTTAAAGTTGTCAAGTGAGCATACGAGAAGGATGACAGTACACACATGCCCAGAGCCAGCAAGGACTAGGGTTAAAAAATTGATAAAGCAAATCACTTGTAAATCAATATTCAGCAACGTCCGAGAAGCGTAAGGATACACCACAGCTCAGTTGGTTTCATGCTAACATGCAAAGTTGCATTACTAATATGAGAATAAATCTATCCTCTATATAGTCTATGTATTATATAGTGGGACACAGATAAATAGCAGAGAAAATTAATAGAGTAACAGAGGAAATATGGCCAACTCATTGAAATTAAAAAAATGATCACCAAAGTCAACATTCATACACAAAGATTTTAGCGAACAAAAACAGAAAGCAGAAAATGCCTTTCTTCGATAAAAATTCTCAAGTAGAAACTTTGGGTGGAGGGCACCCAGTTGGTTAAACGCTGCACATTTTGTCTTTCGACCCAGAAGCAAAACAAGAAATACTCAAATCTGTGTTTCTCTCTGACCTTGCACTTGTGGTCTTAGAGAAAAAACAAATCTGTATTAAGATGGAAGAGGAAGTGTCAGAACTGTTTGGACTCACAGATGGCACGGATGCGTCAGCAGAAAAATCCCAAACCGTGAGCCTGATCTGGCCCAGACATTCATTAAATCCTTAATTAAAAAGCAGGTATTTATTGCTCTTCTTTTCCCAGGGGGAGAGTCCAAAGTTCACACAAACATGCAAAGATTCTCTTAACGAGGAACGAGCAGAGAAAACTTATTAGACCGTCTATCATGAATTATTATAAACTAGAATGGTTAAGGAAATACGGTTTGGGGAAGAAGAGAGACAGAGAAATGAACAGAGCTTGAACAAGATGGGATAAAGGTTTTTTTCTTCCCCAAATGGTACCATGATGTTTAGTAATCTACACAGAAAAATAAGTGAGCCCATCACTCACACAATAGAAAAAAATATATCAACTCCATGTTGATTTTTCAGATCAAAGGCAAAAATTAAGTTTTTGAAGATACGATAGAAAGTACGTTCATATATTTGGGTCCAAAAATACCCCTTAAACCAAACTCCAAAAGCAGTAAATCTTACAGCAAATCATGGTAAAGTCAACAAACCAAGTCTAAGAACTTTAGCTCCTGAAAAGAAATTATTAAAGACGGCAAAAGGCAGCCAGAGGATAGAAGATATTTGCCACAAACATAATTGTCGAAGCACTCCAAAGAAAATTAATCAATAAGAAAATGACAGACAATTCAACAGAAAAAGTGATAAAAGAAAGACAGTTCATCAAACAGGAAATATATATAAACACTCAGGAGCAAACATTGGGTTCTGAGCAAACCGTCCATGCTTAGAAAACATCCCTGAATTCTAATGGTCCATCATGCTTATTTGTAATTTTGGTTTACGGGATGAATTCATTTAAAAAATACTACCATGAACCCAAAGTCTCAATGGACAGTTTGGACAGGACCAAACACCCTGCCAGGACAAAGGGCCAACAGATATATGGACATGCCTCGACCCCAAGAAACGGTCGATCAGAAACCATGACTCGTTTCCATCGTTACCCCGGCCTAGGCTGGGGAAAAAAAGAATACACAATTTTGACACGGCTAAATATTGGTGAAGACATGACCTCCCGTATCCGGAAACAGCTCCGTCTTATCAAAACTAGAACTGAAGATTTACGTCAGCAGTTCTGTTCACGGGCATGTGCACCTCCGAAAAGCCAGGCTTGTGAGAGATGGAGATGACTTTCCAAGAATGGCTGTAAGAACGACGTTTGTATAGACAAGGCTGGAAATCACTCATGTTCTGTTCACAGTAGGATGGGACAAATACATCCTGACGGGTGCGTGGAATGGAATACTTTGTAGGATTGAAAACGAGTGGAAAAAAAAAACAGAGCTACCTACAACAACACATATATGGAGTTGAAAAATACAATTATGCGTGGAAACAGAACATCGGAAAAGATTGCCAAGTTCCATTCATGTAGAGCCCCATTTATAGTTGACTACGGGATTTGGGGATGCCTACATTTGGTGGGGGAAAAATAAAAGAAAAGAAACCAGGAAGTGATTTGCATAAGAGTCGGCATAAGGGCCGTCACGTGGGCAGAGAAAGAAATAAGAGGCGTCTCCATGACGATGGGACATGCTGTGTCTCGCCCCGATGGGTGGATGATGCTGTGTGAACGCTTCTTTCTCTGTGTTGTGCGTCCAGCAGAGCTGGCCTATTTTCAAAAATAGTGTCAAACTAATTATTACATGCACAGGGATCCGTTTATCTCGGGCGGCTACTGTGTCCCTCCCTGCGTCCCCAGGATTCGTAGCTTCTGAGGACCTGTCCATCTTGCCGTCGAAGGAAATACTGTTAGCAACTCACCACACGTCGCTGGGGAGGTGGGGATGCTCATGAGGGAAATGCTAAGTGGACACTGTGTCCGCCACCCGCCAGGTAACCAGAGAAGTGTGGGGGAAGCCTCTGGCGCCCCAGAGTTCGCGCACTTGCCCGCAAGACTGGCAGGTGACACCGAACCTCGAATCTATGCATTCCCGTCGTCAAAGTTGACGTACACGGAACGGTGTCCTTACCCCTCGGGCATGCTCACACCTAGGGCACTGTCTCTGGCTTATGTGACAGTTTTTTCTTCTTTTTTCCCTGAGTGCACGCCTGCGTGTACGATAATTTATTAGGACGCTCTGAAGGTCTACGGCAATGGACACCGTATCTTTAGAGTTTATCGAGCCACGTGAAATAGTCAGAGGGATTCCTACGAAGACGACACCATAACATTTTTTTTAGTATCCAAAGGCACCTTTGGAAAAAAAAAAATGCTAGGATTCAATAACAAGCAGATTCTCTAGGGTTTAACAGAAAGCAGTCACCTTCCCCAGTGACCAGGGAGTGCAAAACGGGATAACACGACTCTGCAGAAGCATCGGACATGGACGGACCGTTTCGTCCGACGGACCGGTAAGAGGTGAGCTTTCTAAAACTGAAAGCACGGCGAGCATCCCAGCTGCAAACCAATGCCATCCTGTAGCCCGTCTGCGGCGCTGTCGGGGTGGCTCGGGGCAGGGGACCGTCTCGTTTCCACGTGGCTGAATCGCTGTCTGCATTTAGCTTCACGTTTATTTACAGCCGTGTCTTGCTTTTTGAATCCAAAGCGCAGGATGCAATATGGTCCCGGACGTTCCGCCCGGAACTGGGGCTGTTTCTTCCTCCCCCTATAAACAAACCCCTTCGTGAGGATTAGGGGTTACCTCATAGCGACACCGTGAGTGTAACTGCCTACGGGCTCTGAGAAGTGAGCAGGGGGCACGCACAGAGCTCACGCCCCTGTCACGACACCGCCGTTCCTGTCTTGCCTCTGAAGAGACCCATTTGTATATAATCCCTCTCTTTGAGGAGATATATATATATATATATATATATATATATATATATATATATATATATATATATATATATATCATATCAGCTCGCTAGTTATATTTGCCTGATTAGGTAACGGCGCTCATATACCTTCGATAGCGTACTTGGATGTATTCGAATATTTGCCATGTTTTTTCAGTAGTAGGTGAGTGGACGGATGGACTGTTGGGACAGGCAGACGCCCGGATGTCATTCGGGGACGTTCTGGAAAAGGGACAACGACAGACAGATCAGTGACAGATCAGCGGTCGCCACGGGTTACGTGCGGGCAGGACGAGCTCAGGCAGAGCACGGGAGATTTGTAAGACGGTTAAACTGCCTTGTGTGACACAATCGTGTCATCAGATGTTTTTGAGAACGTACGGAAGGGACCAGACCAGGAGGGCACCCCAACGTGAACTACGAAATGGGGTGGGGGATGATGATGGCACCACGTGGGGTCCTCTTTGGAGAGAAATATGTTATTCGGGTGAGTGACATTGATAACGAGGGTCTGTGCAGGTGTGGGGGGTCTCAGGGGAATTTTCTGTGCCTCCCTCTCCACTCTGTGCTCAGTCTGAAATTAGTGTAGACAAAGCAAGTCGTTAGGCAAACGAATAAACCATAGAACATCAGAGCAGAGTAAACAAACACCGGAAGGAAACGATGTAAATCTCCAATAATCACTAAAAATACGCTGAGTATCATGAGACGAAGAGACCACGGTTCAGTTCCTCTCTTACGCGAACAGCGTCAGGAAAAGCAAAATCCTCCCTCTCACCCAGCCGTAGAATCCGTGACTCTATCCATATATAGTTTACAGCCTTTTTTATACACGTGCATTATTTAACCTATGAACCTGAGGTCATCTGCTGCTCATTATCATCGCCTTTCCAATGTTAACTTTTGCTTTTCTGCCTTAGAAATCTCTCTCCAGCAAAGATCTATCTATCTATATATATATAGAGAGAGAGAGTGTCAGGTGGGTCCTGGACTAATTGGGGGGATCACTTCAAACATCTTGTCAATGTCTCCCCACGATGCCGTACGCCAGACACAGATCTAAAGTCACACCGAATGATGCCAACCGCGATCGAAAATGTAAAGCAATCCGAAAATGTTCACATTAAAAAAAAAATATCTGTTGAAACCCCGTTTTACGTGCCGGGAATGTACGGATGTCAGAAAAAGATGGGAATGCTGGATCGGAGCCGTCGCCAGAAACAGCGCAGGATGGCGGGGGGTGGGGCAGGGAGCACGGGTGAGACAACGAGCTGGGAGAGCACGAGCCGGGATCGAGGTTTTCAGGGGGACAAGAGCAGGGTGCGGGCTCCGACCTCGTCCCGAGCGTGCAGCAGGAGGGGGCGTCCCGGCCACGGCAATGCCTCAGGACGCTGGGGAGATCACACGCTCCGAGCACACGGGGGGCCGACGGCATCTGTCGGCCGCAAAGCAGCTGCAGACCCTCGCCGCTCACGCCCGAGAAATGCCGCAGGGGATTTCCATGTCATGTGACCATCACGAGTGTGGTTTAGAATCTCGACGGAAGAGACCCCTGCACACGCAGAGCATGGCACATACACCCCGTAACACGCCTGCACCGTGGGGCGCGGCCTCCTGCTCCTTCCCAAGGTGACAGGGCTGTCCCGAGAGTCGCCTCGCGGAAAGCAACACGCGTCAGCTTCAGGCACAGGCGGGGGCGAGGACATGAGAGGCGCGCGGTGAACTTGAGCCGCACGAGGCTGCGGCGGGAATGACGCGCACGGCAGGCTGTCTGCAGCCGGCGTCAGCTTCTGATCAGCAGAAGGATCACGCTCTATGGTAGCGATAAAAGCTACGGGATGGCAAATGCAGAAACCGGGGACATTGTGATGTTTCCTTGCTGTCCTATGGTATGTACCTGTGCTTGCTACAGTGTTACAGAAGTGACAAGCACATGTGTGATACACTGTTACAAAAGTGACAAGCACCTGTGCGTGCTACAATGTTACAGAAGTGACAGGCACCTGTGCGTGCTACACTGTTATTAAGTGACAAGCATCTATGTCCTACACTGTTACTAAGTGACAGGCATCTGTGCGTGCTACAATGTTAGGGAAGTGACAAGCATCTGTGCGTGCTACACTGTTACACACGTGACAGGCACCTGTGCATGCTACACTGTTATTAAGTGACAAGCATCTATGTCCTACACTGTTACTAAGTGACAGGCATCTGTGCGTGCTACAATGTTAGGGAAGTGACAAGCATCTGTGCGTGCTACAATGTTAGGGAAGTGACAAGCATCTGTGCATGCCACACTGTTACTAAGTGACAAGCATCTGTGCGTGCTACACCGTTACATATGTGACAAGCACCTGTGCTTGTTCCTACCAGCATCAACAGACACGCGAGTAATACGCGCACCTAAGACGTGAGCACGTCTGAGACTCACTGAGAGCCAGGAGCTCTGCAGCCGCACTGCGGTCGGCTGGGACCACCGCCGTGGACCGATCGGCCGTTACGTGTGACGGCACACGGCTTTGGGCCCTTGACCTTGCATGTCTGTACACTACGGGTAAACATCGTGGCCGATACTTATTTATCCTCCGCAGGGGGCGGGCGCTGAGATCAACGCTGCTGAGCCTCACGGAGAATCAAAGGATTTCTCTCCTCTCCATTGTAGGGTGGAGAAAGACGAGCCCCAGGAAGGCCACGCCAACTGACTGCTCGCCGCTCGCCGCACGAGCCGCCGTGAGGTGACAGCCACTCCCCCACGGGTGAAGGTGCCGGGAGCAGACAGAAGCACTTTGGAGCTGCCCTAAGCTACGTTCGCTGAACTCCGCATCTCTGTGCTCCCTCCGAGATTTCATGGGACACTCTCTTGTGCACGAACCACAACGTATAGATCCCATAGCGTGCCGTTGGGTTAACTCCCCGTTTGTAAAGCTTTCCAGGACGGTTTGATTCAGACGCACGTGTCCGCGCTGGCACCCGTGGTGAAGAACACGTGGCCGGCACCGTCCCAAGACGCGAGACTCACGCTCGCGTAGGTAGGTCCCCGTGTTGGGAGGACATAGTGAGACATATTTCCCAGAGCGTCTGATGACTCAGATGTGCCATCCAAGCAGAGTGGGTTTGCTCCTCCTTCGGCTCAAATGACACGGCGAGGTGGCATTTTAATAAAAGAAAAGAAAACCAGATATTGCTCTTGGCTTCTTTGCTTCGAAAATACGGAATACTTGCTGAGAAAAAAATAAATAAATAGACACATCTATAGGGCGTATGTGGCTTTTCGAAAACGTTGCCACCGATAAGACTCCTAACGTCTCAGGCGGTGCATGTGAAATCTGCTGTTTGAAGCGACAGTCCCCGCAGAATGAGACGCCAAGCGTGCCACGGAGTGTATGGCAAAGCCTGCAACAGAGCGGGGATTCCTGCCTCTCTCTGCCGTCTGTCCGAGGACGGTCTCTCATCCCCGCTCATTCCAGGCGAGGGTTTCCCGAGCCCTGAGCGTTAAAGCAACAGCCACCCCAGACGCTGTCGGTGTCCGCCGACCTGTCCTGTGTCACCAGGGGCGGCTGCTTCTGCAAAACGAAACATCCCTGCTTCCCTTGCCATGCCCTGCCCACCTGTACCGGGGACTCCGCGAGAGTGTGGCTCGCAGCTCGAACGCCCCCATGCGTGTGCAAGCTGCACGCCCCCCGTGTGCACCGGCCTCAAGAACCACAAGGAAGGAGCCGTGCATCTGACCATCTTCACACCCGTGCACGTATGCGCAGCCTCTGAGCTGCACGGGTATTTGTCAAATAAGAGCCTGAGTGGCTTCGTCGCCGCTTTGTCCAAGATGAGCTGTGCTCGCGCGCCAGCAACCGGAGGACCCCGTAGCGTGAGCCTGTTCCCCAAACACAAGTTTATTCCCACACGTTTCCGGCTCACGCAAGCCGTGGTTGCATTTGGAGGACGGTGAGGCTGGAGACGAGGGAATCGGGCAAGTGAGCCTGATTCTCTGAATGAAAATTCACCGCCAGCGATGTCGTGTGTGTGTGTGTGTGTGTTTTCTCTTTCGCGTTTCATCTTCGTCTTAAGTGGCTGCCTTCCGTGCTTTTCCGAGCGTCTGCATCACCTCTGCACGGTGCTGGCACCGCCCGCTCTCGGCCCACGGCTGCCATGCATGGCTTGCCAGTTCAGTCGCCACGGGGGGGGGGACTAATAAGTAAAGAAATAGGGGCGCAGTGATCCCAAAGCATCTGCCAGCAAGGAAGAGGTGACCACAGCGATCCAATCGGACGGCGCGGCGTGCCGTGTGGACGGGTCGGCCTCGGCCGCACGGACACGCCTGAGCCGCGGACGCCGGGTGTCACGACGCCCTGGGCGAGCACGGCCCACGGCGGAGGTCGCCCAGGCCACCGCGGGGACCCTCGCGTCCCCAGCCGACTCGCTTCCGGAGAGCAGACGTGCCCCCCCCGCTCACCTCGGGGACAGCGAGGTGGCTCTCTCGTGTGACTCACACGGACGGCCCCGTTCTTTCGTCTTCCGGAAACGCGAAGGCCGAGGCTGAGGGAAACGAGACACGTGCCGACCGTGTGCGTGTCACTTCTGCGACACAGACAGTGTCGCCGCTCCGGTGTCCGTCCTGGAGACCTGTGCGAGGTGACGAGTGTGCACCCCAGTGCGCCGGCTTCGTGGGGACGGCCGCTCGGGGACTCGGGGCGTGGTTCTCCATCTGTTCCTCTCGCAGGGACCCACAAAGGAGGAAAGCGGCCTGTGACAGCTGGCTGCCGGCCACCTGGACACGCGTCACCACCCAAGGGGTGCCGGGAGCGGGCTCGGCATGGCCAGCCAGGCTGTGGGGTCGTCTGTGCAGCACAAATCACTCCACAAACGGCCACCTCGGGCGAAACCAGTGGGTGACACTCAGCAGTTCTCGGCCAACAAACAACTTCTATCTAATGTTTCCTCCTTTTCGCTGGCGAGTCACCCCGCTTCCTAACACCGCAAAGCCACGCCCCGTCCACTTGGAGCTTCTCTGGAATGACTTACGATAAGCTCCATCCCAGAAGCCCTTCGTCCATCCTCTCACTGAACACCTGCTGTGCACCCCATAGTATGCGTCTTCCCTCAGCACAGCTGAGAACCCCAGCCCTGTGCACGCAGCGTCTCCTGGTCTCTGTGGGAAGACCACCGCTGTGCCCCTGGTGGGGGGGACCAGATAATGAGGGTGACCTCACAGAAAGACCATAATAATCTTACCATTCTCTTAAAATCTTCCTGTGACCCCCAAAATGCTAACTCCCAGCTCAGACAGCCCCCAGGATCTCACACCCAGTCTACGGTTGGATTAGCGTGGTCAGCTGGGGCGTCGCCCTCTCTCTGCGTTAAACACGTTGCTTATACCTTTCCCTGGATGCTACGAGTATCACGTATCTCCTCTTTCTCCATCAGTGAAGCAAATTGGTCCTTTTGAGGGGCCGTAGAAAGGAAGGAAGGAAGGATGGTTCCCAAACGGGAACTTCAAAGGGATGGCTTCCAGATAAAGGATCAAAGCCAAGTGCTTCACACACAGTGGATAGCTTCAAAACGGCCTATAATTAGCACGACACTGTGTCGGCTATTAATAATGTATCTCGTGTGTACTCTTCCGTCCCTATCTTAAAATGTTTCATACTCTCTACATCTACATGTGTGCCCGACAGATCTTAAAAGTTACCTCATCCCGAGAAAAAAGGCGGTAATCACCCCAAGCGACGGATGTTAGCTGAACTGTGCCGACCACTTATGACACGTACGTATATCAAACCGTCTTGTTCTACAGCTCGAGCTAATGCGATGTTATTATATGTCAGTGAGATCGCAGTATAACCGGGAGACATGGCCCCGAGTGGAGGCTCTTCGTGTGAATTAATAAAGGGAGGAATAAGATGAATGGATCGGACCACTCCTATCAGACCCTGCTGGCCATCATTTTGCCCAAAACAAAACAAAACAAACAAAAATAAAACACGATTATTTCTATTCGAATGACGGTCCACCAACGACCACCACTCCACACTCAGAAATCTGTGTCTGCTTAGGAAGTAGGACTCATCTCTGCAATTACTCTAGGAAACAAAAAAATAAAAACAAATAATAAAGTCTAAAGGATTTCCCTAAAATGGACCAGCTCTTACTTTCCCTGGCCAAACACGCTGTGGGCAGAGCAGAAAGATATACCATCTTTCAAGGAGAGAAAAAAAATTAAATAAATGAGCCCCGTGTGAGCAGTAGGCTGAGATGTCCATTAAAAGTCCAGGCGTCCCTTTAAAACGTGAGCTGTGTTCAGTCAGTTCCCTCTTAAAAAACCCACATTAATGTTGCATGTGAATCTTCAGGAGGCTCCATTTCGACATGGCAGGTGGCCACCTGCTGGGAGCCAACTCATAGGAAAGTTTAACTGAGAAGTTCACCTTGGAACATAAGTCTCACAAGTCTCGCTAGGCTCCTAGGAAAGTCCAGAAGGGCAAACACAAGATAAGCCCGGAGATGACTGCAGATACCTGCAACCCAAGGTATCCTGTTTGCTTTACCGCCTACCAGCAGACCATCAACGGCTGACGGCGCCACGTCAGATCACCCCACGCCTGCCTCCCTCTGATCTTTGAAAATATATATACCCTTGTGTGAACATAAACTTTGAGGCTTGATCAGATCTTTGTCTCGCCTCCACTCTTTGCGTCTCCTGTCCCCCATTCTCTTGCAGCTTTGTCTCCTCGAGTCTCACGTCTGGTCGTAGCTCCCGTTAGTCGTCCCGTGCATAGGGACAGCCACCCAGAAATTTCCAGGTGGGGCATTAAGGAACAGGTGTAACTGGGTTTTAGAACAGAGAGACACGGTAGAAAGAGAATCGCAAAGCGACAGCGTGGGCTTCCCATGTGGAGCTTTGTGATTGAAGCGGAGAGTGGGTGGGCTCTCGCCCCACACATCGTGGGGACAAAGGCAGACGTTTTGTAGCCAACAGGGGGGAAAAAACAACGCTTCGGATGCTTTTAACACGAGTGGGGAAGCTTTCACGGTTCAGGAAATAAGCGTCTTGGTCTGGCGTGACCCCGTTATCTGAGAGCAAAGGGGAAGAAGCGAGAGGGAGATGACACGGCAGGGCGTCCTAGGCTGCGTGACGAACGCTGGCCGGTGAGCAGACGGCCAGACGGCATCCTGGATGCCACCAGGAGGCAGAAGAGGAAAGATGAAGGGAACGGGGACCCAGCACGGCCCGACGGCGATGCCGTCCACACTCAGGGCCACCGCTTACCTGTGACGCCAGCGACGAAAATGGATGGGATGATGGTGCTTGCAAACGAGGACGGAGTGCACGGAGAACAGGTGATGGAGAGGATGATGGAGAAGGTGATGGAGAGGGTGATGGAGAGGGTGATGGAGAGGATGATGGAGAAGATGATGGAGAAGGTGATGGAGAGGATGATGGAGAAGATGATGGAGAAGGTGATGGAGAGGATGATGGAGAAGATGATGGAGAAGGTGATGGAGAAGGTGATGGAGAAGGTGATGGAGAAGATGAAGGATGATGATTTTTCTTTTGGTGAGAGTGATTTTGGGGGGCATACCTTTTGTATCAGATCAATTAGGGAGCCCTCCCTTCCCCTGTGTGTCTGTCTGTCCTGTCACTGTGTTCCTTGGGGGCATCCGGCCCTCTCCTTCCCTGGTCCGTGTCAGAGAACCACGTGAGCAAGGCGGGCAGAGGGGACCCCAGCCGGTGCCAGGGGGCTGGCCGGTCCCCCAGATGCCACCCGGTCTTCTCTGAGGTCCCCATTCTCTGTCCTGCCCTCGCTGCCCATCTGTGCTCCGCCCGCCACTGTCTCCCCCTGCCCCACGTTTCTCCTGCTGCCCGAGTTTGTTCCCTGTCCCCCCGAAGTGGAAACGGCCCCCCGTTTCCTCCGCCTGCTTCCCTTTCCACAGCGTCGCTCTGGGTTTAGGTCGGTCACGGGTGGTTCCTCTCGTCAGACAGAGGGAGGAAACGCTTCCCATCGGAAAGGAAATCGGGAGAGGAGAGGGGGAGGACGAGGAGGTCCTCCAAGAAAAAAAAAAAAGGTTTTTTCCCTTTGTGTAGACGTCGACGAACGTCTGACTCGACACATAGGACGTGTCCTGTTTGTAGCTTAAAACAGAATTCTTAATCAAGCACAGAAAACAAAGGAAAGGGAAACAATGATTTTTTAGAAGAAAGACAAAACATCAGGGGCGGTACCCAAAGGAGCCCATCTTCACCCCTAATGCCCACAGGTGGCGTGAGGGTCACAGGTGCACACGGGGACCTCGCACCCCAGCCCCCCGGAGTGAACGCGCTCGGTGACGGCACCCACACCGCACAGGTCGCCAGCGAATCCAGGTCGGCCGACGGGACGGAGCGGGTGGGATGCTGGCACCACGCACCACACCGGGACCCCCGCCCTGAAGGCACCCGGGACAGCCCACGGGGGTGGCCGCGTTCTGGCCTGTACGTGGCTCCGGTGACACGCATTCCAGCTCCAATGTGCCGTCCGTCCGAGCTGCTCTTTGGCGAGGCACCTCTGCCTCTCGGTCCAGTTGGGGCGTGGGGGTCCCCGGAAGCTCACGCACGGATGAGCGAACGGCCAGTGACAGACACCGTGGGCGACGTCACTGCACGCCGTGAAACCCACGTCCGGTGACAAACCTGTGGTCGTCACCGTGGTGGCCGAGGGTCCTGACTCGCGTGGCGGACAACGGTCAGCAAGCGGTCCACGGCATGGCGCCAGCAGCTGGGCACCCAACGCCCCGACGGAGCCTCAATTAGGTCTGCGGCACCGAGGAGCTTTGCTGTGACAGACGCAAGTGCTGCGGCTGGTGTCACCGTGACCGCCAGGCGCCACCGTCCGCGATGACCGCGGGGAAACGAACGGCAATCGAACGCCCAGCGTTGGAAGCTCCCTCTGATGCCAACGTGGCCTTCGGCCCCTTGAACCATTTCGCACTTGACCTGTCACCTCCAGGTCACGGCAACTGGTCACGGCGAAGTTCACAGCTGCCCGTGACAGGCGGGGCTGGAGGGGGCGTCTTGTGGGCGGGGCTGGCTGCCGCTTCGGACGTCTGTGACACGTGGAATGCAGTCTCGGTGCTGATACCTACAAGCGGTGTCACCGTGAGTCAATCCCACCAGCCCTGAGTCTCAGAAGTGAGATCACTGACCCCTCCCCGCCCCCAGGAGCTCATGACGAGTTAGTGAAGTGATACCTACAGCAGCCCGGCTGGCCGCACTGCAGGCCTTGGATTGCTCGGTGCTAAGAGGCATATGGACGGCAGAGGTGTGGACGGCAGAGGTGTGTAGAGCAACAACAAAGTAACACACGCGTGAGACATGACATCACCCGGCGAACCAGATCGGGGACCACCACGTGAGCGCAGCCTGCATGCAGCTTCGAGTGGATTCAGGCTCCGCCGACCGTCCACGCACACGGCGAGCGGGTCGCAGACGACGCGTGAGGGGTGGGGGAGGTGAGACCGACAGATAAATAAAGCCAAGCTTTTTCCCATCCGTTTGTATCAGCAAAGGGCTTTTCTTTTTTTGTATCAAAGGCCTTTGAACTATGATAAAAGAATAATTTTTTTTAAAAAAGAGGCGAATCTGACAGAACTCAAGTTCCGGATTGACACCCCTTCCTCGTGAGAAAGATCTACAGCGGAACGGCTGAGAGAGACGCTCGCAAAAGGACATCGTCTCTGAAAATAAACGGAACACAGCTCATCACTGGCACTCACGGGGGCGTAAATAATCGCTCGATGGCCACGATGAGCCAGCCCCGTTGGCC
>PVKZ01005366.1:0-54956 GCA_004027375.1 Macroglossus sobrinus
GTAGCAATACTTATATCAGATAAAATAGACTTTAAAACAAAAGATATAATAAGAAACAAAGAAACATTACATAATGATAAAGGGATCAATAAATCAAGAGAACATAACCCTAGTAAACATATACACACCCAACATAGGAGCACCTATATCCACAAAGCAATTATTGACTGACATAAGAGGGGAGATCAACAGTAATACACTCATAGTAGGAGACTTTAACACCTCATTGACACCAATGGACAGATCTTCTAAACAAAAAAATCAACAAGGAAAGAATGGGCTTGAAAGACACATTATAATGGATGGATTTAATAGATGTTTTCAGAGCATTTTACCCCAAAGCAGCGAAATATACATTTATTTGTCTCATGTGCACATGGAACATTTTCCAGGATAGAACACATGTTAGGACACAAGACAAGTCTCAATAAATTTAAGAAGATTGAAATCATATCAATATCTTCTCTAATCACTATGACATGAAACTAGAAATCAACTACAAGAAAAAAACTGGAAAATACACTAACACATGGAGGCTAAATAACATGCTACTGAACAATGAATGAGTTATTAATGAGATCAGGAAGAAATCAAAAGTTATGTAGAGACAAGTGAATATGAAAATACAATGACTCAAAATCTATGGGACACAGCTAAAGCAGGCCTAAGAGGGAAATTCATAGCAATACAGGTCTATCTCAGGAAACAAGAAAAAGGTCAGATAAACAATTTAGAAAAATAACTGCAAACAAAGCCCAAATTGAATAGAAGGAAAGAAATAATAAAGATCAGAGTGAACATAAATAGAATAGCGTCTAAAAAAAATGCAAAAATTAATCAAACCAAGAGCTGGTTCATTGGAAGGACAAACAAAATTGACAGATCTTTAACTGCACTCATTAAGGAATAAAGAGAGAGAACTCAAATAAAATCAGAAATGAGAGAGGAGAAATAACTACAGATGTCACAGAAATACAAAGGATCATAAGAAAATACTACAAGCAATCATACACCAAAAAAATTGGACAATCTTGAAGAAACGGATACATTTCTAGAAACATACAATCTCCTGAGTCAGAGTCAAGAAGAAACAGAATATCTGAACCGACCAATTACCACCAATGAAATAGAATCAGTAATCAAAAACCTCCCCCAAATCAAAAGTTTTGGACCAAATTGCTTCATAGGCAAATTTTAACAAACATTCAAAGAAGAATTAACACCCATTCTTCTCAAATTATTTCAAAAAATTTAAGAAGAGGGATGTCTCTCTAGTTCCTTTTAGAACCCACGATTACCTTGATTCTAAAACTAGACAAAGACATTACAAAAAATGAAAACTATAGGCCAATATCTCTTTTGAACATTGATGCAAAAATACTTAACAAAATATTAGCAAACTGAATTCAGGAATACATTAAAAATATCACACACCATGATCAAGTTGGATTTATTCCTAAAATGCAAGTTTGGTACAATATTCGCAAATCAATGTGATACACCAAATGAACAAATTGAAAGAGAAAAACCATATGATCCATATCAATAGATACAGAAAAAGTGTTTGACAAAATCTAGCATCCATTTATGTAAAAACTCTCAGAAAAGTGGGACTAGAGGGAACATACCCCAACATAATAAAGGTCATATAGGACAAACCTAGAGGTAACATCATACTCAATGTGGAAAGGCTAAAAATGTTTTCATAAAGATCAGGAACAAGACAAAGATGCCCACTTTCACTACTTCTCTTCAACATTTTATTGGAAGTTTTAGCCACAGCAATAAGACAAAAAGAAATAAAAAGTATGTGAATTGGTAAAGAAGATGTAAAACTCTTGTTATTTGCAGATGACATGATACTATATATAAAGAACCCTAAAGATTCCACCAAAAAACTGTTAGAACTGATCATTGAATTCAGTAAAGTAGCAGTATACAAAATAAATATTCATAAGTCAGTGGCATTTTTATACACCAATGATGAACTTTCAGAAAGAGAAATGAAGAAAACAATCCCATTTACAATTGCATTGAAAACTATAAAATACCTGGGAATCAAATTAACCAAGGAGATAAAGGACATGTTCTCAGAAAATTATGTTATTGAAAAAAGAAATAGAAAAAGATACAAATAAATTGAAGCATATATCATGCTCATGAGTAGGAAGAATCAACATCATTAAAATGGCCATAGTGTTCAAAGCAATCTATAGATTCAATGCAATTCCTATCAAAATATGAATGGCATTTTTCAGAGAGCTAGAACCAGTAATCCTAAAATTTATATGGAACCATAAAAAAACCTATTAAGAGAAATCAAAGAAGATACAAAGAATGGAAAGATATTTCATGTTCTTGGATTGGAAGAATTAACATAGTTAAAATGACCATATTACCGAAAGCAGTATACAGATTTAATGCAATCCCCACCAAAATCTCATCAGCATTTTTTAAAGAAATAAAACAAAAAATCATTACGTTTGTATGGAAGCACAAAAGACCCCGAATTGACAAAGCTATCAGAGAAAACAAAATGAGGCTGTAGGCATTACTTTGCCCAACTTCAAATTATACTACAAAGCGACAGTAATCAAAACGTAATGGTATTGGCAGTAAAACAGACACATGGACCAGTGGAACAGAATCAAGAGTCCAGAAGTAAACCATGCTTATATGGGCAAATAGTTTTCAACAAAAAAAAAAAAAACCAAAAACATACTGTGGAGAAAGGAAACCCTCTTCAATAAATGGTGCTGGGAAAACTGAAAAACCACCTGCAAAAGAATGAAACTAGACTTATGTTTATCAGCACACATCAAAATTAACTCAAAATGGATTAGTTATAAGAATATAAGACCCGAAACAATAAAATGCATAGAAGAAAACATAGGAACTGAACTGAAGGACCTAGACTTAAAGAGGATTTTATGAATTTGACCTCAAAGGCAAGGGAAGTAAAAGCAAAAATAAATGAACGGACTACATCAAACTAAAGCTTCTGCTCAACAAAAGCAAGCAAACAAACAAACAAATCATCAATGAGGTAAAGAGATAACCACGTTAATGGGAAAATATATTTGCAAGCAACACCTCTGATAGGGGCCTAATATCCAAAATATACAAAGAACTCATACAACTCAACAACAAAAAGACAAATGATCCAATCAAAAATGGACAGAGGACATGAGCAGACATTTTTCCCTAGAAGACATACAAAAAGGCAACAAATATGTGAAAAGATACTCAACATCCCTAGCTATTAGGGAAATGCACATCAAATCCACAATGAGGGACCATTTCATACCTGTCAGAATAGCTATAATCAACAGGACAAGTAATAACAAATGCTGTAGAGGATGTAGAGAAATAGAACCCCTCATACACTGCTGGTGGGACTGCAAATTGGTACAGCCACTATGGAAAACAGTATGGAGATTCCTCAGAAAGCTAAGAATTAGTCTACCATATGATCCAGCTATCCCTCTACTGGATATTTACCCTAAAGTCTTGAAAACCCATATCTATAAAGATATTTGCATACCAATATTCATAGCCGCATTATTCACGGTGGCCAGGACATGGAAGCAACTGAAGTATCCTACAATAGATGACTGGATAAAGAAGCTGTGGTACATATATACAGTGGAATATTAGTCAGCTATAAGAAGAGATGAAATACTGCCGTTTGCGACAACATGGATAGACCTTGAGATAATCATGCTAAGCGAAATAAACCAGACAAAAAGTTGAAAATCACATGATATAAAACTAAAAGCAACAAATAAACAGGACGAACAAATAGAGACTCATTGACATGAACTATAAACTAGTGGTTACCAGAGGGTAGAGGGTGAAGGAGGTGGGGTTAGGTAGACGGTTAAAGGGTTCAAATATAGGAGGTAGAAAGATGGTGAAGTGGGTAAAGGTGATCAAATATATTATATGGTAACTGAAGGAAACTGGATTTGGGTGGTAAACACACAATAGAATATCAAATTATAATGTACACCTGAAAATTATATAATTTTATTAACCAATGTTACCTCAATAAACTAAATTAAAGTAAAAGCACATTGATATATGACATTAAACCCATTAGAATGATTATGATAAAAAAAGACAAGACAGTGATGTCAGAAGCATCGCCGGGTGAGGGGTGCTTTTGATTTCTCCCCTTAAAACTATAAGAAATTGAACAGCCATAATTTAACAGAAGACTCTGAGCCTAACAGACAAACACTTTTTGAGAGATCAGCACACGAAAGTACCTGAATGTGGGCAAATTAGGTGAGCAAGGGAGGAGGAAAGAAGGAGGCACAGAGTTGGGTGCCACAGAGGCTGCTCCAAGCTCCTTGCAGGCCTTTGGGAGAGGGAGGAAATTAGTTTGCAACCCTAAAGCATTCCTGCTGGAGTGATCAGCACATATCATAGTGGAACCCAGTGATCAGGGCAAAAACAGGGTATAGAGGTGTGGCAGCTGTGTTCTAGAAAGTGGAGTCACAAAACTCTGCCACCTCCTTGCACTCTCTCAGCGCTCACCTCCCTGCACCTTCACCGACCTAACTGCAGGCCCCAAAGGAAACTCCAGCAGCTGGTGTCAAGTTATGGAGCAGTGAGTCTACAGCCCCCGGAATGAGGAGACAGCTTCTGAGTCACACACCACACTAGGGAATAAAGGACACTTTTTTTGGCCAACTGCAGAGATCTGGGAGGCCTGAGCAGTGCAGGAGGCTTATATTGCCACCTACTGGAAAGCAAAAGAAAAACTTCATCAACTTGCTGAAGAGGTCTCATTCTCAATAGTAATAATTTTTTTTAAAAAAAGCGGAGTTTATTCCCATAAATGCCTAGGTGAAGAAATAATCTATCAGATACAATAAACAACCAAAATAACAAGGCAACTCAAATATTTTTTATGCTGTTGTCATACATTTTATTTCTACGCATTATAAATTCCACATGTGGTTTTAAAAATTTAAACAGTTATCTTTTAAAGATATTTTAAAAATGAAATATCTTTACATTCACATATTTGCAATATCTGAAACTCTTTATTTTTTATGTAGATACAAATTCCATCTGACATCATTTTTCCTTCTGCCTGAAGAGCTTCCTTTAATATTTTTATAGTTCAAGTATGCTGGTGATGAATTATCTCAGCTTTCTTAAAAATTATTTTTTGAAAAATGTTTTTCTTACTATAGAATTCTGGATTGATGAATTTCTTTTCCAGTACTTTAAAGGTGTCACTCCATTGTTTTCTGACTTGCATAGTTCCTGATAAGATGTCTATTAGCATTTTATATTTTTTCTTGAAATGAAGTTGTTTATTGTTAATATTTTATGGAATTATTTTTAATGTCTAATATCATATATTATGTGGACCTGTGTATGAATACCCATGTTTAGTATATGTTACATTTCTATAATATCATTTATCTTAAATCAGGTATTTCAACTATTAAGGCTGATAAATATATTCTAAACTCTCATTATTATTATTCTGTAAATTTTTATTTACATCTTCAAAAGATTTTTACTACATATATTTTTCCTATTTTTTTGCTTTATTGAGATATAATTGGTATGTAATATTGTATTCATGTAAAGTATATAACATGATTTGAAATACTTGTATATAGTGAAATGATTAATAAAGTTAGTTAATACATCTGTCACATCACATACATTCATTTTTGTGATGACAACTTATTTTTTTAATTAATTAATTTTTATGGTGACATTGGTTAACAAAATGCCATAAATTTCAGCTGTACACTTTAACAGTTTCAGCTGTACACTTTAACAGTAAGACATATATGTGTTTACACTGTGTGTTCACCTCCCATAGTTAGATTTCTTTCTGCCACCACATATTTGACCTCCTTTACTTTTCTACCTCCCTGCTTCCCATCCTCTGGTAGCCACTAGTCCATTGTCCATGTCCATGAGCCTCTGTTTGTTTGTCCTGTTTATTTGTTACTTTTAGGTTTATATCCCATGAATAAGTGATATCATGTGATTTTCAACTTTTTCTGTCTGGCTTATTTTGCTTAGCATGATTATCTTGAGGTCCATTTATGTTGTCACAAATGGCAGTATTTCATCTCTTCTTATGGCTGAGTAATGTTCTATTGTATATATGTACTACAGCTTCTTTATTCAGTCATCTATAGTAGGACACTTCAGTTGCTTCCATGTATTGACCACTGTGGATAATGCTGCTATGAATAGTGGTGTGCAAATATCTTTTTGGATATGGGTTTTCAAGTCTTTAGGGTAAACACCCAGTAGAGAGATTGCTGGATCATATGGTAGATCAGCAACTCAGAAATAAAATTAAAAATCTTTAAAATATAAACGTAAGGTATTAAAATATGCAATTTAAATGACAGAAAATTTAAGATTGTACTTCTGAAAAACTCAACAAGATGCAAGAAAATTCTGACCAACAGTTCAATGAACTCAGAAACAAAATCAATAAACAACAGGAATGCTTTACCAAAGAGATTGAAATTTTTAAAAAGAATCTGGAGCTGAAGAACTCAATAAAAAAGATAAAAAATGAAATAGTGAGGTTAGGAAATAGAGCTGACCAGATGGAGGAAAGGATTAGTGATATCAAAGTCAGAAATGTGGAAATGATGCAGATGGAGGAAAAGAAAAACCTGAGAGTGAAAAAAAATATAAGTACTCTACAAGAACTATCTGATACCATCAGAAAGATCAATATAAGAATTATGGGTATACCAGAAGGAGACAAGAGGGAGAAAGGAACAGAGAGCCTATTCAATTAAATAGTTGATGAGAACTTTCCAAACCTATGGAAAGAACTGGATTCTTAAAACAAGAAAAAATACAGAACACCTAATTATCTCAATCCAAAAAGGCCATCTCCAAGGCACATTATATTAAAATGTTAAAAATTAATGACAAAGAAAGAATTCTCAAGGCAGCAGAGAAAGACAGTAACCTATAAAGAAAAACACATTAGGTTATCATTGGACTTTTTAGCAGAAACTTTATAAGCTAGTAGGGCATGGAATCAAATATTCAGACTATTGAAAGAGAGAAACTACCAGTCAGGAATAATATATTCAGCAAATTGCCCCTTTATATATGCAGAAGAAATAAAGATCTTTCAAGACATACAGAAAAAGAGGAAAATTTCCACCACAAGTTCTGCATTACAGGAAGGAGATTATTTACCTGAAAGAAAAAAACAAAAAAATACAAAACTATGAGTAAGATGACTAAAAGACAGAATCAGGAAATTGTAACTTTTATTCAGAAATAGGGCATTATAAACTTAAATATTACATAAAGGTTAAAGAAGGAAAAATATTTAAAAAGAGAAGACAATAACTACTGCAAGTCATAAATGAATTCAGAGCATAAAAAGGGATAATTTGAGACCAAAAAAAAACACAAACAAACCAGAAAAAGGGAGGGCCTATAGGTTTGAATTTGCAAAAGGGAATGGAGATAAGACACACATAGAGAAAAAAAGCACTATTGTATATATGAAATTTTCTTTTACATATACTTAATGATGACCATACACAAAAAATCCAGAACCGAGACACATAACATTAAAGAAAGAGAGGACAGAGGGAAAAATAATAAAAACCACCAAAATAAAATAACAGAGAGAAACACAAGGGCAAAGAAACAATGGAGATATCAAGCTACCAGAAAACAAACAAAATGGTTATAAGAAAACCTCATATTTCAATAATCTCCTTAAATGTAAATGGACTGAACTGACCAATAAAAAGGCACAGAGTAGCAGACCGGATCAAAAAACAAAACCCAACCATATGTTACCTTCAAGAGACACATCTCAGCTGCAATGACATGGACTCAGTGTGAAACGGTGGAAAACAATTATCCAAGCAAATGGCATCCAGAGAAAAATGGGTGTAGCTGTACTTATATTTGATAAAATACTCCTCAAGATAAAAAAGATAATGAGAGACAAAGATGGATACTTCATAATGATAAAAAGGACCATACATCAAGAATTCATAATGCTAAATATATATGTTCGTAATTAGGGAACACCAAAATATATAAAGCAGCTACTAACAGAACTAAAGGGAGAAACTGACAAAAATACAATTTTAGTAGGGAACCTAAATACCCTACTGACAGCTATGGATAGATCATCCAAACAGAAAATTGATAAGGAAATATCAGCCTTAAATGACGCTTTAGCCATTTGGACATAATTGACATTCACAGAGCCTTTCATTCTAATACACCAGATTACGCATTTTTCTCTAATGTCCATGAAACATTCTCAAGGATAGACCATATGTTGAGACACAAAACTAGCCCCAACAAATTTAAGATCATACCAAGCATATACTCAATGCTTTGAGACTGGAGAACCAACTGCAAAAAGAAAACAGGAAAACCACAAATATGTAGATGTTAAACAACATGCTACTAAGGAATGACTGGGTCAAAAAAAGGAGAGGTTAAAAGATACATAGAAACAAATGAGGAGGAAAAAACAGCATATCTCAACTTTTGGTATATAACAAAAACAGTAATAAGAGCAAAGTTCATATTATTACAGACCCTCACTGGTGGTAGCTGGCCTTGGTTTCTGGCATGGCTTCTTGAGGCAACTATAAGCACAGCATCTGTGGATTGCTTGCTGAATCTTAACAAGTGCCCCTGGAGGTGCACAGGCTAGGGCTAAATTTGGCTTGCAGCTGAAACCATTTCAAGACTGGGCCACTGGACACCTACTAAGCCATACTAATAAGACTGGGAGACTTAGCAGCTTTGCTTAGTACATAGAAACAGATGTGGAGAGGCAGCCAAAATGAGAAGACGAAACAGAAACCACATGAGAGAACAGAACAGAGATCTAGAAATGATAGAGTTAAGCAATCTAACAGAAGCAGAGTTCAAAACACTGGTTATAAAGATGCTCAATAATATTTTAGGAAGTGTACTTAAATTCAGTGAGAATTTCAACAAAGAGATAAGAAACATAAAAATGGAAATGGAAATTTTAAAAGAGAATCAGTCAGAAATGAAGAACACATTATCTGAGATGAGAAGTGTATTAAATTGGATAAATAAAGTGAATAAAGAAGAGGATCAAATGACCTATATAGAGAATGGGAAAGCCAAGGACACTCAATCAGAATGGCAAGAAAAAAGAAGCCAAGACTATAATAATAATTTAAGGAACCTATGAGACACTATTAAAGGTAAATATTCGTGTCATAGGGGTACCTGAAGGGGAACAAGCAATTGAAGAGCTATTTGAAGAAATAATGATGGAAAACTTACCTATCCTCATGAAGAAAATAGATATAAACCCCCAGTATGCTCAGAGGGTTCCAGAAACCAGAAACCCAAAGAGGCCCACAGCAAGACACACCATAATTAAAATGCCAAAGGTTGAATACTAAGAGAGAATCTTAAAAGCAGCAAGAGAAAAGCAGTTAGTTACTTACAAGGGAGCACCCATAAGACTGACAGCTGATTTCTCCGAAGAAATTTTGCAGAGCAGAAGGGCTTCACACAAATATTCAAAATGTTGAAAATCCAGGATCTACAACCAAGAATACTTTATCCAGCAAAGCTATCATTTAGAATTGAAGGACATATCAAGAGCTTCCCAGACAAAAATAAACTAAAGGAATTCATAAACACCAAGCCAGATTTACAGGAAATGTTGGAGGGACTTCTTTAGGAAGGAAAAAATATGTATTAAAAAAAGGAATAAGAATGGTAATAACTACATTCCTATCAACAAATACCTCAAATGGAAAAGAATTAAGTGCTCCAACAAAAAGATAGGATGGTTGAATGGACATAAAAATAAGACCCTTACATATGTTGCTTATAAGAGACTCACTGCAGGTTAAAAGACACACAGAGACTAAAAGGAAGGAGATGGAAAAAGATATTGCCTTGATGGATATAGAGGGTGTTGCGCTAAATGAAGTTAGTTCAATAGAGAAAGACAAATACCACTTGAATTCACATACATGTGGAATCTAAACAACAACAACAACAACAACAAACAACAAAAACGGAAACAAGCTCATAGATACAGAGAATATTTTAGGGATACTAGATGAGATGGGGCTGTGTGGAAAAAAAGAGGGCAAAGGGATTGAGAGATGCAGGTGAATGGTTGCAGAGTAGATATGGGGATGGAGTATAGAATGGGGAAAATGGTTAATAAGGTTGGAAAGAATGTGTGTGGAGGGCAGGAGGGCTGCTAGATTTGGTAGGGTGATTGCTTTGAGAGTTATGTAGATCTCTGATCAATGTGCTGTACAGCTGAGGCTGGTGTGTTGTATGCCAACTATAGTTAAAAAAAAATCTCATTGAATTTTACAATGCAAATGCAGGCAACTAGTTGTCTATTGTATTTAAATAAAGGCAGAAAGAAAAGCTACCATGAGGCCCACAAGTATGAAAAAAAAAATCACCTGAGCCTTGGTGTTTACTCTTAAAAGACTACAATTTAAGTGGTCTAGGACAGTGTTTGGGTCTTGTAGAAAAAATTTTTTTCAAAATCTGAAAAATAGAAAAGAAGGAAATGCTTCTCAATGCATTCTATGGGGACAGTATTACCCAGATACCAAAGCCAGAAAAATAGTTTATAAGAAAATTATAGACCATCATCTCAATAAATATAAATATAAAAATCCTCAATAAAAATTTACAATCTGAATCTTGAAACATACAAAAAAAATACAAAAAAATCTCACCATGACCAGCTGAGATTTATCCCTTATATGCAAGATTGCTTATTATTTTAAAAATCAAGTAATGCAATGTACTATAGTAATAGGATAAATAGAGCCATCTCATTAGAAGCATAAAAAAACACTAACCAAAGTCCAACATCCATTTAAGGTAAATATTCTCACAAACTGGAACTAGAAGAGATTTTCTTCTTTCTGATAAAGCATGGCCTGTTAGGAACTGGGTTGCACAGCAGGAGGTGAGTGGCCGGGCAAGCAAGTGTAGCTTCACTTGTATTTGCAGCCACTCCCCAGCACTAGTATCACTGCCTCAGCTCTACCTCAGATCATCAGACATTAGATTCTCATTGGAGCACAACCTGGTGCCAAAAGGTTGGGGACCGCTGTGATAAAGGACATTTGTGGAAAACCTACAGTTAACATTTAACCTAATGGGGGAAAAGCTTATGCTTTTTTCATAATTGGGAATAAGAAAAGGATATTCATTCTTATCACTTCTATTCAAGATTTTATTGGAGTTTCTAGCCAGTGAACTCATGGACAAAAAAGAAATAGGCATCCAGAATGGAAAAGAAGAAGTAAAACTATCTTTATTTGCAGATGACATGATCTTGTCATAGAAAATTCTAAAGGAGCCACAAAAAAATGTATAACTAATACACCCAATCAGCAGAATACACGATCAATGTCCTAAAATTAATTGTACTTCTATATGCTAGCAATGAATAATTCCAAAATAAAAATTAAAATTCCATCCACAATAGCTTCGAAAACAATAAAATACTTTGTGATAAACCTAATGAGATAGTGTGATAAACCTAACACAATAGTGAGACTTTTACATTAAAAATTATGAAACATTACAGAAAGAAATATTAAAAGGTCTAAATAAAAGAAGGACACCCCATGTTCATGGACATGAAACTCAATATTGTATGACTGCAAAACTCCCCAAACTCCCCAAATTAGTCTATGGATTCAGTGAAATCTCTATCACATTTCCAGAAGGCTTTTCCTGTACAATTGATAAACTGACTTTAAAATTCATATGGAAAAGCAAGGAGTCTAGAATATCCAAAATGATCTTAAAAAAAAAAAAAAACAAAGTTAGAGGTCTTATACTTTCCAATTTTATAGCCTACTATAAATCTACCTTGAATGAGACAGTGTGATCCTGGCATAAGGTAGACATATAAATCAATCAGACAGATTTGAGATTTTAGAAATAAACCCTTGCAGTTTTGGTCAGTAGATTGTTGACAAAGGTGCTAAGGCAATTCATTGTAGGAAAGGATAATCTTTTCAACAAATGGTGCTGGCACAATTGGATATCCACATGCAAAAAAAATGAGTTTAAATACTTCTACTTCTCATCATACATAAAAATTAAGTCAAGATGGATTTATAGCTAAAGCTATAAATGTTTTGATTTAGGCAATCATTTCTTAGCTATGTCAACAAAAGCACAAGCAATGTAAAAAAGATGATAAATTGGGCTTCATCCAAATATATCATTTATATAAATTTATATAAATTTAAATTTCATTTAAAAAGTAAAAATATAAGACATATATTGTGGGAAAGTATTTATAAATTATATATTAGTATGAGATTTTATCCAGACTATATAAAGAACTCTAACAACCCAATAATAAGACAAATAAATCAATTTAAAAATGATCTCAAAATGCAAATGATCAGTGAAGTGGAAAAGACAAGAAATAGAATGGAAGAAAATCATATACTGTGAAGAGACATAAAGAACTCTTACAACTCAATAATAAAAGACATTTTAAAATAGGTATATTAATTTGCTAGAGCCGCCATAACAATGCACCACAGACTACGTGGCTTAAACAACAGAAATTTATTTTCTCACAATTCTGGATGCTAGAAGTCTGAGATCAAATTATTGGTAGGGTTGGTTTCTTCTATGGCCTCTCTCCTGGGCCATCTCCTTCTTGCATCCTTACATGGTTTTCTCTTTTAGTGTCTGTGTTATAATCTCTTTTTATAAGGACACATGTGATGTCAGATTAGGATCCACCTCTTTAAAGACCTTATCTACAAATAAGACACATTGTTAGGTGCTGGGGAGTTAGGACTTCAACAAGTAAATTTTAAGGGTCGCAGTTCAGCTCTTACCAATGGGAAAATGATCTGAATAAATGTTTCTTCAAATAAGGCATACAAATTATTTAAAAGCACACGAAAAGATGCTCAACATCAGGAGCCACCAGGGAAACGCAAATAAAAACCACAATTAGATATCGCTTCACACCCATTAGGCTGCTGTAATGAAAAAGATAGTTAATAACAACTGTTGGTGAGGATGTAGAAAAACTGGATCCCTTATACATTGCTAGTGGGAATATGAAATGGTTCATTCATTTTGGAAAATAGTCTAGAAGTTCCTCAAAAGGAAAAACATGCAGTTACCACATGACCCAGCAATTCCACTTCGAGGTATATATCCAAGAGAAATGAAAAACTTTCACCTACCCAGAATATTCTACACAAATATTCATAACATTAGTGATAATAGCCACAAAGTGGAAATAACCCAAATATCCATCAACTGATGAATGGATAAATAAAAAATGGCATGTTAATACAATAGAATATTATTCAACAATAAAAGGGAATGAAGTAGTGATATGTACTACAACATGAATTTACCTTGAAAACATGCTAAGTAGAAGTTGCTAGTCACAAAAGATGACCTATTGTGTGATTCCATTTAGATAAAATTTCCAAAAAAGACAAAAGGTAAATTGATGGTTTCCAAGAGTTGGAGGATGGAAGTAAGAAGAATGAAGAATAACTGGTTGTGAGTACTGAATTTCTTTTTGAAGTGATGAAAATGTTTTACAATTGATTTTGGTGGTGGTGTGATGTGGTGATTCATAGCTCTGTGAATATGTGAAAAAAAAAACATTGAATTATGCACTTGAAATGGGTGAATTGTGTATCTGAAATATAGCTCAATAAATCTGTTTTAAAAAGGATATAAATGGACATTTTACCAAAGAACACATGAATATATAAAAAGCACATGAAATGAAAAGTTCTTTGATATCATTAGATATTAGGGAAATGCAAATTAAAACCATAATGAGATGCCACTTCATACCCTAAATAATGTCTATAATCAAAAAGAGAGGCAATAACGAATGCTGGGGGAGAATGCAGAGAAACTGAAACCCTCATACATTGTTAATAGGAATATAAAATGCTATTTTGGACAGTAGTTTTTGAATTTCTTAAAATTTTAAACATGGTTGTACCATATTACCCAACAATTACACTCTGAAATATCCCTAAGAGAAATTAAAACATATGTCCACATAAACACTTGTGTGTGAACATTCATAGCATTATTTCTCATAATAGTCAAAAAATGGAAACAACCCAAATGTTTATCAACAAGTGAATGGACAAGTAACATGTGGTATATCCATCCAATGGCCTGCTTTCAGCCATAAAAGGAATGTAATACTGATACATGCTACAACATGGATGGACCTCAAAAACATTACTAAGTACACTAAGTACAACAAATTCACATATTGTATAATTCAATTTATATGAAATGTCCAGAAACGGCAAATCTATAGAAACAGATTTAGGTTTATGGTTCCATGGATCAAAGGTACCAATGGGGAATGATTGCAAATGGAAATGAGGGTTCTTGGTGTGGTGAAAATGTTAAATTATAGTGATGGTTGTTCAACTCTGTAAATTTCAAACTAGAAATTTTATTTCTAGAAATATAGAACTATTCACGTTCATATGCAAAATTGTTCCTTGCAGCATTGTTTGTAATAGTAAACATGTGGAAACTAATATTGATCAACAAAGGGCTTGATAAATAAATTATGACATAGTTATTAGCAATTCAGGTAGATCTAAATGAAGTAATGCAGAAAGAAATTCAGGATATTTTTACTAATAGATTTTTTTCTGACCAGAGTTATTATTATTTTTATGAAAGGACACAACAGAAAATCTCAGAAGGCATTGCTTCAATAAATTTTTATTCCTTATTGTTTCGATTATTATTCCTGTGAATGTCAACTCCACGAGGGTGGGAGTTTTGTTCATCTTAGTCATTGCTGTGCTGCCAGCACTGAAAACCATGCTGGGCACATAGTAGGCGCTCAATAAATGTGTGTTGAATAAATGGATACATGAGTTTGGTCAGTTACAAATGGTCTCCCTCTAGATCCAGCTTCTACTCTCTCCACAGGCCCCAGCCCTGCCCTGTGTCCAGAACACCCAGGAGTGATTCTTCAAACATCCAGTTCTGTTTAGCTGTCATATTAGCATTTTAAGAACTAAAAAAACTCCTCTTTTTATCTTTTTCTTTTTTGCCCAAGAGCAAGCACATCCCATCTAATTCTTCACATCTAAGAATGTGCAGCATTGATGAAGAGGGCTATTTTTTCCTTATAAGTGTTGCTAGATTTTTATGAGATCCAATTCTGAACACCTAAAGCACTTTCTTGAGGCTGTCCAAAGAGAACTACTTCAAGTTTGCAGGTGATTTTTGTTTTGTTTTTTTAAGATGCTATGTTGTGTACAAAAAAACTACAAAGGAAATGTGTTTTAGAAGTTGGAAACTAAGGAAGCTGGTTTGTAAAGACAACGTTGCTCTCAGAGAACAGCCATGGGGACAAATATTCCTGACTCTATCCGGCAGAGGTACTGAGGCTTCCAGCGTCAGCCTTGAGATTTCAGCTCTGAAGCCTGGAAGGAGGAGCTTGGGCTGAGGCTGGGCTAATCCCTCATACCTTCACCTTCTCTTGCAGCATCTCAGGGATGTTCACAATGGTATTGGTGAATCAGTTCTCTAGGTTCTTGGCAAAGTTCTGGATTGCTTGGGTAAAGGTACTGGTGATGGGCTGCAAAATGTCAGGGATAAAAGGATCTCCACTAGGTCCTGGTACAGCATGTCACAATGCTTCGTCTACTGCATCACAGGCTGAATTTGGACAACAGTATTAGGCTGGCCTTGGGCAATTGCTTCTCAGCCTCTTCCTGTGTGGCCAGCGGTGGTGCCTCGCTGGGCTGGCTGAGGTTCATATTTCCAGAAGGTTTTACAAAGTGTCTCCACCAGGGTGAACTGCAGGTTCACCATGATGTCAACGATGGCTTCACGTTGTTTCCGATATAGGGCTTGGAAGACTTTGATGTCTTTGGGCTCCATGGCCTCGGGCAGAACTTTGTCCTGGAGGTCAAGCTCTGAGAAGTCAGGGAGACTGCTTGAGGCATCCAGGAACTGTTGGTATTGTTGGACCTGGGAGCTAATGTCTGATAGCCTTGTGGCCTGTTGTGGCCCTATGGAGACACTGCTGGTCATGTCCTCCATCTCTGGATGGGCTTGAGTCTCTGCTTCTATGAGAAGGGTTGGCCCTGCATGGCCATGTGCTGCTGCTCCCCTATCAGCTGTAGTAGGAAGAGCTGGCTTTTATGCATAGGCCTTAGTGGTGGTACTTGGAGTTGCCCCTGTTTTCCAGGCGGCAGGTGTGCAAGCCCACGAAGATCAAATGGATGATCTTGTCAAAGGAGACGGCTTTGATGAGCTCCAGCTTCTGCTCCTGGCAGTACAGAAAGTAGTGGCAGTAGAGGGTGCTTCGTGGCAGGCTCACATCTCTGGCTGTGTCATAGTTGTCTAGGAGCCACTAGACAGTGGCTGATGAAGCACAGATGGTATGGAAGTAGGGCTGGCTGGCACTGCCCAGCATGCAGCTTCCTTGGATCATGATAGGTGCCTGCTCTTTTGCCACTGCAGCTGCTGCCTGCCCCCTCTACCACCACTACTATTGCTGCTTTTGCTGGCCCCACCCCCACTGCTGATGGGGCTGGTGGCAACCTGGGTGCTGGACATGTACATGGGCACAGAGCTGCTGCTGGCCATTGCCTGGGAGGTGGCGGGTATGCTGCCCAGGGCAGCCATATCCGCAGCCTCATAGTAGCTGTTGTTCACTGTCTCTGTGTACAGTGGCATTTCAGGGTAAGGGTAAGTGCTGGACTGGATGGCACTGGCAGTGTAGCTGGCATCCCCACCATCCACATACTGCACTTAGCTGGGACATGCATGGGACAGGCACCTGCTGGAGTTGCTGTACCTCTTGAGCCACGTAGATTGGCTGGAACCCCTGCACCATGAGTTGTTGCACAGGGATGGCTTTGGGTGCCTGCGGAGTGGCCTGGACCACAGACCTCTCTTGGTCGATGGTGACGCTCTGTTGGACGTCATGGTCCTGCAGCTGCTGTGGCACTGTTATTGTGGGGACCCCATCCGTCTTGGTGGAGTAACTGTTGGTCTGCACCAGGGACTGCTTGGGGTGTGTGCACCTAATGGGTACTGTGTATGGTCAGGGAGACCTGGCTGCCTTTGCCACCTGGGGTTGTGCTTTTCCCTACTAGCTGCTGTGTAGGGGATAGCCTGCTTGGGCATGGGAATGTTGGTGAGCTGGAAGAGTGACATGAGGCCTGGCTTGGCCTGAATGTTTGTCTGGACCAGTAGCTGCTGCTGGGTGCCTTGTACCTGCTGAACCTCCTGAGTGAGTCTTGAGTCTCACTGGCTGTGGAGCTGGGACTGGCCTCTGACACAGTCTCACTAGCCTGAGCAGCACCTTCTGAGATGGTGGCCACGATGTATTGCTGGAATGCTGGGGATGGGCTGGGGGTGCTGGCCGGCTTCGAGGCTGTGGAGGCAGGTGGGAGCTCTGTCAGGTATTGTTGCTGGCTGCCAGGTGGTTGTGCCTGAGGCTGGGGGTTCTGAAGCTCTGTGACATACTGGGGTTGGGGGGTGACGGGGGAGTTGGGGTGCTGTTGATGGCAGTGGTGGTGGCTGGGTCTGGGTCTGTAGTGGCTGGGAAGGCTGTAGGACTGTGTGTAGCTCAGTAAATTACACCCACGTTGCCATGCCAACAGTGAAAAAAATAATAACTAAGGCCTTTTTTCCCCTTCCTCGGCTTCTCCCCACTTCTGTCCACAGAGGTCTTGAAGACGATGTTGAGAGTGGGATGGAACATACCTGCGTCCCTGGGTATGGGGGCTGTGGGTGGGGATTGGCTGGGTGGTTGTTGGCTGGTTGTTGCTGACTGCTTTGACAGGTTGCTTGGTTGCTATGGCTACCATGGCTATGGCACCTCCGTTTTCCTCATCCAAATTCAGGATATTTTTAAAGAAAAAAAGTAAAGATATAGATCATATATGTGGTATCCTAATTAGGAATTAAGTCATAATCACACCTCCATAAAGGTCCCTTTGCCCTCTCCCCTTTACTATATGATTGCTTTTATTATTGTATAATTACTTCTTAGCTTTCTTTCACCTGAAAGAAATGTTTGAGTTCTCCCATTATTCCTGAAGGATATTTTCACTGGGCATAAAACTCTGAGATGAGAGTTCTTCCAATATTTGAAAAATGTGTGCCATTTCCCTTTGGTCCCCATGACTTCTGATAAGAAATCCACTATTATTCAAATCACTGACTATAGAAAATATTTTGTCTTTAGCTACTTTCAAGATTTCTTTTCTTTGTGTATGAGTTTCTGAAGTTTGATTATGATGTGGATTTATTTGGGCTTTGCTCAGCCTCTTGAATCACCTTCTTGATTCTGGAGGGTTATGTCTTTCACCAAACTTGGGGGATTTTCAGCCATTAATTTTCAAATAACTATACAGCCTTACTTATTAATTAATTATTAACATATAACATATTAGTTGCATTACAACATAATGATTCGATATTTGTATACGTAATGAAAGCCTTTTTCTCTTTTCTTCTGGAACATCAATAATACAAGTGTTAGCTCTTTCATTATTGTCACTTCTTTTCAATTTATTTTATTTCTGTCATTCAGATTGTGCAATTATTATTAGTCTATCTTCAAGTTTACTGATTCTTTGTTCTGATGTATTCATTCTGCTTTTAAGACTATCTAATGAGTTTTTAATTTAATTTATTTTTCAGTTGTAAAATTTCCATTTGATTCTTTTTAAAAAATCTCTAACCACTTATGTGACCTTGTACAATTTATTTAACCTCTATATACTTCAGTTTCCTGATAATTATAGTCTGTGCTTATCCAAGAATTTTGCTGTGAGACCTCATAGATAAAAGGTTTAGCTCAGTGTCTAGCAAAAAGTAAGTGTTCCATAAATATTAGTTCTCATTTTAAAATTATATTCTATAAATAAATTAACATCAAATATTTTGGGCTTTCTGGTGTGTAATTTTATTATATTTTTATTGTATAAGATCACTCCTACTTCACAAGTACATTGATATTTTATAGTGAAAGTCAGTGGGCAGGTAGATGTTTGTTTTAACAGGGTAAAATTTTGCAGTTAAGTAGCATTAGTTTATTCAGCCTTAGCTTAAAAGACATACCCTCGGTTCATTAGAAACTTTAGCATCTGAACATCTTAATCTAACATTTTGATATTTAATGATTTGTTGAAATATATTTTATATTCTATATACTTATATAAATATATAAAGTATAACATAGATATGATTATATAGTATATAGGTGTGTATACATGTATGTTATATGTACACATATATAGTCAATTATCATTATTCACAGTAGTTATGTTCTACAAAGTCTCTGTAAATACTGAATTAGTAAATACTAAATGTTGCTCCTAAGAGAAATATAAGGTTAGGTTCCTGGAAGCTTCTGGTCACAATATTTTCATCAACTGGTCAACATATTACCTTGTTTTATGTATGTTTCTATTTAAAGACAACTTATTTGATATATTATTGATTTATTAACATTGAACTCATGATCAACAGCAGTATAACTTATTCCTCCTGAACAGCTCATATAACACGTTTTTTTCATAAAGCACACCACAAGCTCTTATGCCTAGGAACACTAGATGGCACTTCAGCACTACACTTGAGGCCATTTATTTGCAAATTTGGAATCCATAAATAATGAAGATTGACTGTATACATGCACACATGCACACACATATCACCATATTATCTCTGGATATTGCAGGTAGACAAAAAACATTGGAGTGTTTACTTGGGAGTACTGTATGCTACTATATTGGGGAAAAATTTAGATTTTTGCAATGCACATTAATTTTACAGCACACTTTGTCATGATGCATCATGTATTTAATATACTTATACATTTGTGATGAGGCATTTTTATGGATTTTTTATTCAATTTGCTAAAATTTTGTGTCTATGTTCATAAAGAATGTTAGTTTATAGTTTTCTTGTGATACCTTTGATTTTGGGTTTAGAGTAATACTTCATAAAATGATTTGGGCATATTCTCTTATTTTCAAAAATATGAATAGGGATTACTTTTTTTTTTACTAGAATGTTTGTCAGTCTTTATTAATAAAGCCATTTTGGCCTATAGTTTACTTTGTATGAAAGTATTTAATTGCAAATTGAATTTATTTAGTAGATATAGGATCACAAACTTTTCTATTTCTTCTTTTGGCAAGTCATGTCTTTTGTTTTATTATTTAATGAGTTTTATTTTTCTATTACAGTTGGCATACAATATTATTTTAGTTTCAGGTGTACAACAAGGTGATTAGACATTTCTTATGAAATGATTATTCTGATAATCCTGACACCATATATCATTATTACAATATTATTGGCTATATTGTTTATGCTATAGTTTACATCCCCATGACCAATTTGTACTTCTTAATCTCTTCTCTTTTTTCACCCATTCCCCCGAGCACTTCTCTCATCTGGCAACCATCAAAATGCTCTCTGTATTTATGAGTTTGTTTTTGTTTTGTTTGTTTGTTGATTTTGTTTCTTAGATTCCACACACAAGTAAATCATATGGCATTTTTTGACTTACTCCACTTTGCATGATACCCTCTAGGTCACCCATGTAGTTGCAGATGGCAAGATTTCATTCTTTTTTTATCATTATCGTCCATTGTATATGTGTACTACCTCTTCATTCATTCATCTATTGAATGAAGGTTGCCTCAATATCAATATCTTAACTATTGTCTTTAGAAGTAGTGTTTTGGGTTTGATTGGATAAATACCCCAAAGTGAGATTACTGGGTCTTTCTTTGTCTCTTGTTGTAGTCTTTGTTTTAAAGTTTATTTTGTCTCGTGTAAGTATTGCTAATCCAGCATTTCTTTTTTTTCATTTCCATTTTCATGAAAGATCTTTTTCACCCCATTACTTTCAGCCTGTGTGTCTTTTGATCTGAAGTGAATATCTTGTAGAAAGCATATGTAAGAGTCTTTTCTGTTCATTCAGCCACCCTATCTTTTGATTGAAGCATTTAATCCACTTACATTTAAAGTACTTGTTGCTAGATATGTAGTTATTGCCATTTAAGTATTCATATTTTTAATCTTTCTTTTTTCTCCTTCTCTTCCTTGCCCCTCCTCATCCACCTTCTTCTTCATTCTTCTAAGAAGTTCTCCTAACATATTTTGTAATACTGGTTTGGTGTTGATGAACTACTTTAGCTTTTTTTTTTGGTTTCAAAAGCTCGTTTTTATGTGTCACTCTGATATTTTATTCAATATTATATTGTGAAATCTATTCAAGTTTTCATTCATTCTAGCTTTCTTTTACATACTATTTTATCATAATAATATACTAATGTATCACTTCATTTTATTTTTTATTATTTATCTATTTTTTTTTTGCTATTACATATGATGCTGTAGTGAGCATTCTTCTACTTGTTTCTCCCACTGGCTACTTAAAAATTTTTTTTCAATTAGAGTTCACATTTAATATTGTTTATATTCATTTCAGGTATATGGTATAATGGTTAGACATTTATATAATTTATAAAGTTATCCTCCAAGTACTCTAGTACCCACCTGGCACTATACATATTGACTATATTTCCTATGCTGTGCTTCAAATCTCCATGAATGTTTTGAAACTACCAATTTGTACTTCTTAATCACTTCACTTTTTTTACCCAGCACCCCAATTCCCCTCCCATCTAGCAATCACAGTTTTTTCTCTGTATCTATAAGTTTGTTTCTTAGCATAATGCCCTCTAGGTCCATCTATGTCATTAAATGGTAATATGTAAGATTTCATTTCTTTTTATGGCTGAGTAATATTCCATTGTATGTATGTACTACCTCTTTATCCAATTGTCTATTGATGGGCACTTAGGTTATTTCCATATTTTGGCTATTGTAAACAGCACTGCAGTGAACATAGGGGTACATATATATTTTTTTGTATTAGTGTTTTGGTTTTCTTTGATAAATACCCATAAGTGCAATTGCTGAGTCATAAGGTAGTTCTCTTTTAAATTTTTTGAGGAACCTTCAGAACCTGTTTTCTGTAGTGGCTATATCAATTTGGAAATCCACAAACAGTGCACAGGGGTTCCCTTTTCTCCACAATTTTGCCAACATTTGTAGGTTGTAGAGAGCCGGACCTGAGCTGGACCTGTGACCAAAGCCTGGGTCAGGACCTATGGACAAAAGCATCAGCAAAGCCAGGATTGTCTGAGTTGCAATCTGCCAATGGCTGAGAAGCAAAGAACAGACAATTTGGCAAAGCTGTCTATGTTGCAATCTGCCAACTTGGAAAAGCTTGACTATGTTGCAATCTGCCAAGGGCAGAGAAGCAAATAAAGACCATTGGCAAAGTCATGCCTGACTATGTAGCAATCTGCCAAAGGCAAAGAAGCAAAGAACAGGTGGTTGCTTGAAGTTTAGCACAGATAGATGGCTACCGACAGGCCTTCGAGAGATTATTGTTGCCATGGAGTTTCAAGTTCCCAGAACAAAACTCCCATCTACCTCCTTGATTCTTAGCTGTATATAATAAACATGCTGAGCTGCTTCAGGGTCACTGTATCTCCATTAGAACACAGTGTCCCACCTGGCCCCAGCTTTTCCTATATTATGTCTCTGTGTTTTTCTTTATCCTCCATTGCTCCCCTTCCCCCTCCCCTCAGATATATTGGCACTCTAGCCATGCAGTCATGGCAGTGAGTGTTTTTTTCCCCCCATTTGGTTTATTGTTGATAGCCATTCTGACAAGTGTGAGAGGATATCTCGCTGTGGTTTTAAGTTGCATTTCTCTGATTATTAGTGACATTGAGCATATTTTCATATGTTTGTTGGTCATCTGTATGTCATCTTTGGAGGAATATCTATGTAGGTCTTCTGCCTTTTTAAAAAGAGATTGTTCTTTTGGTGTTGAACTATATGAATTCTTTATAAATTTTGAATATTAACCCCTTATTGAATGTATCTTCTCCCAGTCAGTAGGTTGTCTTTTTGTTTTGGTGATGGTTACTTTGCTTTGCAAAAACCTGTTAATTTGAAGTAGTCCCACTTGTTTATTTTTTTCTTTTGTTTCCCTTGCCCAATGAGATATAACAGAAAAAATATTACTAAGAGCAATGTCAAACAGTTTTTTGCCTGTGTTTTCTTCTAGGAGTTTTATGGTTTCGAGTCTTACATTTAAGTCTTTAATCTATTTTGAGTTTATTCTTGTATGTGGTGTATGAAGGTGGTTTGGTTTCATTTTTTTTTTTGCATGCATCTGTCCAGTTTTCCCAACACCATATTGATTAGACTGTATTTTACTCGTCGTATAATCTTGTCTCCTTGTCATAACTAATTGACCACACAGGCATGGGTTTATTTTTGGGCTCTCTATTCTGTTCCATTGATCTATGTATCTGTTTTTGTGCCAATACCATGCTATTTTGATTATTATAGCCTTATAGTATAATTTGATGTCAGGTGTTATGATACTTTCTATTTTGTTTTTATTTCTCAAGAGTCCATATAAATTTTTAGATTTTTGTTCCAATTCTGTGAAAAATGCTGTTAGGATATTGATAGAGTTTCATTGAATTTATAGATGGTTTTGGGTAGTATGGACATTTAACAATGTTAATTCTTCCTATCCATGAGCACAGTATATACTTCCATTTATTTGTGTCTTCTTCAATTTCTTTCTTCAATGACTTATAATTTTTCTAGTACAATTTTAAAAATCTCTTAGTAAGTTTATTCCTAGGTATTTTTATGCATTTTTAAATAAAATTATTTTCTTAATTTCTTTTTCTGATAATTTATTATTTGTGTATAGAAATGTAACTGATTTCTAAATATTAATTTTGTATCCTGATACTTTACTGAATCAATTATCAGTTTGAATAGTTTTTTGGTGGAGTCTTTTGGGTTCTCCCTATATAGTATCAGGTCATCCGCAAATAATGACGGTTTTACTTATTTCTTTCCAATTTAGATGCCTTTTATTTCTCTTTCTTTTCTAATTACTGTGGCTAAGAGTTCCAATCCTATGTTGAATAAAAGTGGTGAAAATGGACATCTTTGTCTTATGTCTGACCTTAAGGAAAACAGTTTTAGCTTTTCTCCTTTGAGTGTGATGTTAGCTTGGGTTTGTCATTTATAGCCTTTATTATGTTTAGGTATGTACCTTCTATTTCCATTTTGCTGAGAGTTTTTATCACAAATGCTCAATTTTGTCAAATGCTTTTTCTGCATCGTTGATATGATCATGTGATTTTAATTCTTCATTTTGTTTCTGTGATGCATCAAGTTAATTGATTTGCAGATATGGATCCAACCTTGTATTAAATGAATAAATCCCACTTGACCATGGTGTATGATCTTTTTAATGTATTGCTGAATTTGGTTTGCTAATATTTTGTTGAGGTTTTTGCATCTCAAGAAAATTGCTCTATAATTTTTTAAAAATATGTCTTTGCTTGGTTTTGAAATCAGGGTAATGCTGGTCACATAATATGAGTTCGTGATCCTTTCCTTGAATTTTTTGGAATAGTTTGAAAAGGTGTTGATTCTTTGAATGTTTGGTAACATAAACCTCTGAAGCCATTTCATCCAGAAATTTTGTTTTTTTGGGACATTCTTGATACCGATTTGATTTTATTTGTAGTAATTGGTCTATTCAGATTTTTTGTTTCTGCTTGATTCAGACTTGGAAGATTGTATGTTTCTAGAAATGTATCAATTTCTTTCAGAGTATCCATTTTATTGGCATATAATTCTTTGTAATATTTTCTTATAATTTTTTGTATTTCTGTGGTGTTGATTGTCACATCTCTCTCATTTCTTATTTTATTTATTTAGGTTCTCTCTCTTTTTTCTTGTTAAGTGTAGTTACAAATTTATCAAATTTATTTATCTTTTCAAAGAACAAGCTCGTGGATTCGTTGATCATTTGTATTTTATGTTTAATCGATCTTTTGTATTTTTTTAGACTCTATTTCATTTATTACTGCTCTTTATTGTTTCATTCATTCTACTCACTTTGGGCTTTGTTTGCTGTTCTTTTCCTAGTTCCTTTAGTGTAAGGTTATATTTCTGCAGATAGGTCTGCATTGCTATAAATTTTAGTCATAGAACTTCTTTGGCTCTGTCCCATAGGTTTTGGGTCATTGTATTTTTACTTTCATTTGTCTCAAGGTATCTTCTGATTTATTTCTTGATCTCATTGTTAACCCATTTATTGTTTAGTAGCATATTATTTTGCTTTCACGTATTTTTTTTTTCTCTTATAATCGTATTCTAGTTTCATACTATTGTGGTCAGAGAAGATGCTTGGTATTATTTCAATCTTCTTAAACTTATTGAGAATTGTTTTGTAATCTAACATGTTGTGCAGCTTGGAAAATGTTTCATGTGCACGTGAAAGGAATATGTATTCTGCTGTTTTGGGGTGAAATGTTCTAAAAATATCAGTTCAATCCATCTGATCTAATGTGTCATTTAAGGCTGCTGTTTTATTTTTTTCTCTAGATGATTATCCATTGATATCCTCTACTAGTACTATCTTACTGTTGATCTCTCCATTTATGGCCATCAATATTTTCTTTTTATCTGTCAGTAGAATGTGTAAATACTTACAAGTGTTGTTGGATTGATGCCTTTATCATTATGAAGTGTCATTCTCCGTCTCTTGTTATAGTATTTGTTTTAAAGTCTCTTTTGTCTGATATAAATATTGCTATCCCAGCTTTCTTTTCCCATTTCCACTTGCATGAAATAATTTTTCCCATTCCTTTACTTTGAGCTTGTGTATGTCTTTCAATCTGAAGTTGGTCTCTTGTAGGCAGTATATCTATGGGTCTATTTTTAAAAGTTTTTCTTTTCAGCCACCCTGTCTTTTGATTGGAGCATTTAACCCATTTACATTGAAAGTAATTATTAATGGGTATGTAGTTATTGCTGTTTTATTATTCATATTTTGACCTTTTTTTCCCCCCTAAAGGATTCCTTTTTAACATTTCTTATATTAATGGTTTGGTAGTGATGAACTTCTTTATTTTTTCATCTGGAAAGTTTATAGTTTCCTTCAATTTTAATGATAGTGTTGCTGGATAGAGTCATCTTGGTTGTAGTTTCTTGCTTTTCATCACTTTGAATATTTCATGCCAGTCCCCCTGGTCTGCAAATTTTTGTTGAGTAATCAGCTGACAGTTTAATGAGAGTGTTTTTGTAGGTAACTGACTGCTTTTATTTTGCTGCTTTTATGATTCTCTGTCTTTAACCTTTAGCATTTTAATTACAGTGAGTCTTGGTGTTGGTTTGTTTGGGTTCAACTTTTTTGAGACACTCTGTACTTCCTGGAGTTGTATGTCTATTTCTATTGCCAGGTTAGGGAAGTTTTCAGTTATTTTTTTAAAATCCCTTGCTCTCTCTACCTTCTGGTACTCCTATTGTTCCAGAGGTCTCTTAAACTATCTTTATTTATAAAACTTCTTTTTCTTTTCTTTTTTTTCTGTTTCTATTTGGTGTTTTTCACTATTTTGTCTTCCAAATTGCTGATTCAGTTGTTTACTTCTTCTAATCTGCTGTTGATGCTACTGAATGTATTTTTTCATTTCAGTTATTATATTTTTTCTTTCTGTTTCATTTTCATGTTTTTTAACTCTGTTGAAGTTCTCACTGATTTCCTCTATTCTTCTCCTAAGTTTGTTGAGCACTCTTACAACCAGTGTTTTGAACTCTGTACAAGTAGATTTCTTGTTTCCATTTCATTTTGTTATTTTTTGGTAGTTTTTTTTTTCATTTGAGACATGTTTGTCTACTTATTTTGGCTGAATCCTTGTGTTTGATTCTATGTGTTATGTAGATATGCTATGTCTCCCCATCTTGGCAGGATGGCATCATGTATTAAGTGTCCTGTGGTACTCAGTGGCACCATCTTCCTGGTCATCTGAGCTTGGTTCTCCAGGAATGTACCTGTGTAGGTTGTATGTACCCTCTTGTTGTAGTTGAGCCTTGATTGTTGTTGTCATGTCAGCGGATGGGATTGACCTTCAAGCTAACTGGCTGTGAGCACTGGTTCTGCCTACAGCAGACAAGCTATTGTTTGGGGGCTAACCCCACAGAGTGAGAGTTACTTTAGCTGGGCTCTGGTGCTGAGTCCCACCACTGATTGTATCATTTGTGGAGCTCATCAGGTGGTGCTCTTGTGTGATCTACAGCCAGCCACTGTGTGTGTTTGTTCTGAGGCCTCTTGGAAGGGGCTCTGGTGCAGGCCAAATTTAGCCATTGCCTGTGTCCTACCATGGGCCAAAGTGATCTACAGTTAGTGGCTGCTTGTTCTTGGCTTGGAAGCACCTGGGAGAGGCTATGCTGCAAACTTAGTCATTCGTGCTGGGCTTGGGCCTGCTTAGCAAGAGGTACAGGTCATGGCGAGGCCTGACACTGCTTGTTCGGGTTTGTGGACCTTTGAGAGATTTTAGGAAAGTATGCAACATAAACCAAGGTTGGCCGCTCGTGTAGAAAAGCCTCCGAAAGAGGTTCAGGCTGGTGCTCGAGTTGGGAGTGATTATGTTTCAGGGAGTCACCAGAGTGGGGCAAGCAATATTAGCCAGGTTAATGGAGCCTCAGATTTAGTGCCAACTATGCCTGCAGGTGTGTGGGGAGGTCTCAACAAAAGAACAATGGTGCCTGCCAGAATTCTGTCTTTGAGAGAGCTGCTCGTCCAGCACTTGTCTTGAAGCCAGACAATTCGGTTCTTCCCCATATGTCCCTGTCACTTTGCTGTGCCTTTGCTAGAGCTTGGGACTAATGTTTGTGGGTGATTAAGCCTGTGTTTTGGCCCATTAAGAGGGCATCTGCATCTACATCAGCCCTGTCCCACCTGAATGGAATCGCTGCTGTTTTTTCTCAGCCAGATGTGGGGACTCCTCTTCCTGGCACTGGTGCTCTGGGCTGGGGATTCTAGTGTGAGTCTGGGATCCTTCACTCCTCTGCAGGCTGAGATCTCCCTCCAAATCCATAACTACCACACATGGGTGTGGCCCAGTCTGTTTTGTATAACTGCCACTCTTACCAGTCTCAGGGTGGCTTTGTATATTTAGTTATAGAAGATCTGTTCAGGTAATCTTCAGGTGGTTCTCAAGAGTGGTTGTTCTATAATTTAGTTGTAATTTTGACATGGTCACGTGAGGAGGTGAGCACTGTTTACCTACTCCATGATCCTTCCTGAAAGTCCTCATCATTCATCATTCTAATTACATAAATATTTATCATAAACATTTAGAGATGGGCTAATTAAAAAAAATTCTCTCCTCAAAACCAAAATCTTCTATTGGAGGTAAGAAAATAATTATCCATGTGTGTGCGTGCGTGCATGCGTGTGTGTAGGAGGAAGAGGAGAGTATTGTGAGAGGACAGGAACTTCATTATTGACAATAAATCTAGGCTTAGTAATAAGGACACCTGTCCTTTCTAGGTGACCTCGCCCTGAGATATTACTACTGTTGTCAAAAAGGAGCGAATGTTATTGTCTCCCCCAGGGAGGAGTCAGTTTAATAGAGCCATGATAATAGGCTTAGAATTTTCAAAATATTGCACAGATAGTAGTTTTTTTTCTCTTTGGCTGTAGGCAAATTATTTCTATCCCAGTTAGCAGTAGAAGACTGGAGTAAATCACAGTGCACAGACTCCAAACTTTGCAGGCTTAAAAAGAAACTTTTTTTGTAAGGAAAGGATAGGGCCTCTCTCTGTTAGGTTATTGGGGGTGGGTATCACCCAGGTAATACAATGTTCAACAAGAGGATTTAGTTAGTCTTATAGATTGTGCCCAGTAATCTTGAATGCAAAATAAGAGAAATTTGAATATGTAGAGAAGAAAAGAACCTTGGGATAAGCGGCTGTTTTTTTTTTTTTTAAAGGCCGATGGTTTCACCTAAAATTTTAAATCTGTATACACAGAACAATTTCCAAGTGTGTATTAGATTAATGGAAGTACCTTGGAAATTAGGTCAAAATAAACGGACAGAAATTACAAAACATACATGATAATGATAATAAACAAGACATTTATTTTTCATACTCATTTAGGGGAAAGGAGATAAGTTAATTTGCCCTACCCAATGATGGTCTTTCTGAAAGAGTCTCCATTCACTGGATAGAACTGGATAGGCTGCTTGATCTGAGGATTTTATACTCTTAATTCATAAAGAGAATTCTCTCTGAAGAGAGTGGTCAAAGGGTGAGTCTTTGTGAGCAGCTTCGCTGGTGCACAGACAGACTCCCTCTCTGAGTGAAGCTTTTCCCACATTGGCCACACAAATATGGTGTCTCTCCTGTGTGGATTTTTCCATGCAGGATACAATTTCCCCTGGTATGGAAACTCTTCCTGCACTGTGCGCAGGCATAGGGTTTCAGGCCTGTGTGGACTCTCATGTGAACAATTAAGCTTCCTTTCTGACTGAAGGCCTTTCCACACTGATCACATCTATAAGGCTTCTCACCACTGTGAACTCTTCTATGAACAGCAAGATTACTCTGATTCCTGAAGCTTCTCTGACAAATAGCACACTCGTAGGGTTTCTGTCCAGTGTGGAGCCTTTCATGAACAGCCAGACTACCTCGTTGACTAAAACTTTTACCACACTCCTTGCACTGATAGGGCTTCTCTCCTGTATGTATTCGCTGATGTGTAACAAGATTGCCTTTGGCCCTGAAGCTTTTTCCGCAATGGTTACACTCAAAGGGCTTTTGACCAGTGTGGATTCTTTCATGTAATGTTAGACTACCCTTTTGCCTGAAGGATTTTCCACATTCCTGGCACTCATAGATCCTCTGTCTTACTCCAGGTGAATCTTCATGTAGTGTCTTAGAATCTGTGGATTTTTGTTCCAGCTTCTCTCTTCTGAAAGAATTCTGGAAATCCCAGCTTGAGGATCCTGTGGCCTCAGAGTGATCATATTTGTGGTGGGCTTCTGTCATCACATCTGGTAAAATGAGAGGAAAGCCATGTAAGATGCACCAATATGCTGAGAAGAATAGAGAAAAAGAAACAATGCTCTGAGTGTTCATTAACTGCCAGATATCATACTGTGAATTTTGCATAGATAATTTAATCCTGAAAACAATCCAATGAGATTGTTACAGGTAAACAAATGAGAGCACAGGGAGGTTGTCAAAGGTAATGCAGGTAGGTATGCGTAGAGCTGAGATTCAAACACAGGCCTGCTCCACAGCAGTGTACTGCTTCTATATTTTGTTTTATTTAGCCTCCCAAATAATCTTTAGAAATAGATGTGAATATCTCCATTTTATAGGTAAGAAAACAGACCTAGAAAAGTTAAGAAAATGATACAGAATTACATAGAACTCTATACCCAAGTTTTATATAATTCTAAACAGGTGTGGGTCCAGGTTGTGTAGGGCCTAAAGCTTTACAGTTTTGGAGGCACTCCATTAAGAAAAAAATATAAAAGTAAGAACAGGGCTTTGAAGAGACCAATATAAGTGAAGGTTCCTGAAACTTAGATTTCATTAGCTTCATGAGAAATTTATTTCTGCACTAGTCTACTCTCCTGACAGTGGAATAAGCTCCATGACATCTAAAAATATGTAGTAGAATCCTTGGTACTTTATACCTATTATCTCTAATCCCCACAACCCTGCAGTAAGCTTATTGTCCCGTTTTACAGATGAAGACCCTGGAGTTCAAGGAAGTTAAATAACTTATCTGATATCACAGATTAAGCCAGAACAATTACATAATCTGATCCAAGGAAATTTTTCCTTTGAAATTCATGCTATTTCAGTCACTAAACTGTGGTGAAATCAATTTTGGTTTGGAAATTATTCTCAAACATTTCCTATGCAGTTACTGACAATATTTTCCAATATTGCCTTGCATCTGAACCCCCTACTGCCCTTTAAATATGGGTCTATTTTATCACTATTAACAATTTTTCTGGAGCCATCCTAGGAGGTTTTCTCATTGTTCTCCTGCCTTACCCTTTCTTACTTAGTGACTACACTGAGATTTAAAGCTGTTCATTAATTCTGATAGACTACTTCAAGTTTACCTCCATATCAGGATTGTTCTGCAGTTTGTACTGTTATTTCTAACTCCAGCTTGCTGGCTTTCCTGTAACCCCCAGAACAGTGAGCTCCACCAAAGCAATGTCTCTTCTGCTTTTTCAGCCTGCCGACCAGTGCTGAGGACAAGGGCACTGAATATGTGAGCTGAGAGTAACCCAACAAACAACCAACTCACTCACTGAAAAATGCTACATTCTGGGCATATCTTCCATGACAGTCCAGCAGGGTAGCTGTTGGAAATCCAAACATGTCCACTCCTGCTGTATGACCTTAATCACTTCTTCATATGATGCTTCCATCGGCTGTTCTTGAGCCTCTGAAGAGGAAAAAAAATCAACCAAACAAAAACAGAAAAGGTCAGGAGAATTAATGAGTAAAAAGGATAAAATCAATAGGAACTCCAGTTTGGGGTATGAGTAAATGGAAGACCTCTGGGATGCCTGATGTAATATGAGTCATCACCTATAGTGTAACTGCAAAATAGGCTGAAAAGTACCATGATCACACACAAATGATCCCAGGAGGAAGCAGGAGGTGGAAAAGGAGAGAATACATAACATGTATCTTTTCCTGCCATAATGGTCACTCCTATTTGTTCCTTAGCCTTGGCATGTGTTTTGTGTTTTCCACTTCTTCCATTTTCTAACCATTTGCTATTTGTATAGCCTCCAAAGAAATTCAGAATCTAAAAAACCCAGCATTTCAGGCTTCATGATTGGTTGTATGATGGAAATGGCTCCAGGTCTCCTCTCCAGTTCCCTCTGGGTTATAAAGACATTATAAGAGATTGCACATGTTACCTTTAAGTCATTCTTAGGAGAGTCCACATCCAGACCCTCCCCTCTCCTATTCTTCAAGATATGAAAATACCAGTTCGGAGGAAAGTATAAATACTTGTCAATACTTGGAAAAGACCTACTTTGGACTCCAAAACTGAGCCCAAGGCACTCTAAATAGACTGAGCAACTTGCCTAAATTCTCAAAGTCAGTAAGGAGTCAAGATGGAAGAAAGATTCAAATCCAAGATTCTCTTGATCCAAAGTCTATGACCTTACAATCCTCTAGTTCCTACTCACTAAGGAGCTGGTGGGAATTCTTATAAAATGGAACAGAATAGAACAGTGCTTGACCAGACTTTACGCTACTTTTTCTAGATCCTAGGAATACTCTTGCCCTATATTATCCTTTTCCACTTTTTTTTTTTAATATTCTCTTCTTATTTCAGGACCTTAATTACTGAAGTCTTACACTTTATACAGTGGTTCAATATGCGACCTTTGTTTACTGTTAATATACTCCATTAAAATGCTGGCCTCCCGATTTAATGAAATAGCAGTGTGATGCTATAATTCTTTGTTTTATTAACTGAAGCACCTGGTCTTCTTGTCAACTGTATATTCTGCTACTTGTGATGGCTGGAGAGGCATTTTAAACTCTTATCGGAGGACTCATTTCCAGTTTGGAGTACAAAGGAATCCCCTATCACAGTGCCAGGATGCTACAGGACATTCATTTGGAAGTTCAAGGTGTTACTGCTCAACAAACTGCACAACCACCAAGAGTTAATGGAAAGTACTTGGCATCTTCTACCTGAGGCTGGACTCTCTTCCTGGGGAATTCAGCAAATAGAGTTTAGTCAGAATTATTGGGTAGAACTTAAAGCTCTGCCTCTCCACATACTGTGAACTCTTCAACGAGTTAACAACTCAGCTGTGTCTAGGGAACCTCCTTGATTAATATAGGGAAACTGTCTTATTTTTCTCCCTAGATCACATGTCTGAGGAATTAATTTCTTGAAGATTTTGGAAAATCTGACTTTATGATAGAAAATATTACTTTTCCCCTCAGAAAGGCTATTTATCCTTTGGAAAAGCTCAGAATTAAGGCTTGAGAGGTTTGGCCCTCCACTTCCCCATGTGACCTTGGGCACGTAACAAAACAGCCCTGACTCTATTTATTCACTTACTAAATAGGTTAATAACGGTGTCATATCAAGTAGCTCATGGGAGAATGAAAGAACCAAATGTGAAGGTCTCTAACATGACTACAGATATAAGACCTAGAGTTGAAAGCCCTTAACGGTAGAGGACGAAAAGAGGAGGCGACTGATGTCTCCGGAACCTCATGGGGGAGTTTCAGGATTAGGAGACTCTGGGAAAAGGTGATTATCTTCTCCACACAACTGAATCCACTTTGTCCTTTCTCCCATTTACCCTCCCTAGAGAGACTCCACGTACCCTGTCCATCTTCTGAAACCCTCACAGCAGGCCCCAGGTACACTTGCCTATGGCCAACCCCTCCAGCGTCTCTAGGGTGCGGGGCCTCCCTTGCCCGACCTGCAGAGTGGCGGTCGGAGGGGCCCCTGCTTCTCGGGGCTGACTCTCCCTCCCGCCTCGGGACCCTCAGGCCTGCCCTGTGTGCTGGACCTCAGCACTCAGCTCTCTGGTCCAGCTGGACTTGTCTCTGCGTACCGCAAACCTCTCCCCAGCGGGTGGCCTCCCTCGGGTCCCCGGACCACCTGGCCTGCTCAGGGCCGCGAAGGGCCCGGGGGCGACAGCATGCGGGCATGGTCGCAACTCGCCCAGGCGCACTGACCCAGACAGTGGCCTCACTCACCACAGCGGCGCGCGCCGGCAGACAGACAAAGGCCGGCGCAGAGCCCACAGCAGCCCCGGCGCTAGAGGACTAGACTACAACTCCCAGGAGGCTCCGCGCGGGCCCGCCCGCTAGGCCCCGGGCCTCGGCGGCCCTGACTTTCCGGAGCACTGTGGGAAACGTAGTTTGGCGGCGCGCTCAGCGCCCTCTGGTACCCGCTCTGTGCGGTATCCAGCCGAAGGCGCGTGCGAAGTTTTCCGCAAAGAGCCTGGGCAGGGCGGGTTTTCTGGTGAAGCCGTCAACTGAGCCAGGAACTCGGGACTCTAGGATTCTTGCAGGGCACCAAGAAAGCAAACAAAATCTTGGGAAGAAGTCAGTTGATAAAGCCTTAGGTACTTAGGGGTTATATGCTGACCCAGAGCACGAACAAAGACGGTGTGTTCTATAATTAGAACTTTGAAGGAAAGAGCAAATATTTCAGTCATAGACTGTGGGGAAAAAACTCGGTCCGGTGGGGAGCGCTTACCTTCTGTTTCCTTTTTGTAAGAATTCGCACTTAAAGGGTAGGAAAGCAGGCTTTGCAGTTGTCTTGAATTTGCTTGTTGGCTCCACCATTGACTAGCTGCGAGACTCTGGTAGGGAGTCCAGGATAGGGTCAGGTGGAGGCTTTTAGGGAGGGCCAGGATATAGGCCAGGCGACCCTCCTATCGTGTTCCCTTAGAGCAAAGGCAGGTATACAGGTGACCTCAGAAAATCCTTTCTGCATGTATCCAATGAATTATGGAGAGAAAGCAGTATTTTCTGGGATAACAAGTTATATATATTTTTTCTTAACTGAAGATGTGACTGAAGCATTGAGAAATCGAAAACCCTGAAATTCACTCAGCACCTGGGGCTAGAGCTTTGTTTCATGGGGTTTCTTTGAAGAGTCACAAAAACACAGGCAATCAAGTCCTTGGCCCTGTTGCATGATATTGGGAGGGAGCAAGTTTCCTTTTGAGCACCCAGGAGAGAAAGTCTCTCTAAAATGCCTCAAGCCTCCTTCAAATGCACTTTTGCATAATCCTGGTCTTCCCAAGAGGGAATGTGGACAGGGGAGTATGGCGTTAAAGTTCCTTAAGCTGCTGTTGTCTGGGGCTTTCCTCCCTTTTTTCCCATGGCCTTTTTTCCCCCTCATCCTGGAGCTCTTATACTCAGTATCCTCTCTGGGATCCCTGCCTCCAGAACTCCCGCTTGGAAACGAATTTATTCTTTTGAATGAAGAATACTGAAGTGTTCATAATAAATTTTTCCTCTTTCTTGTCCTTGTCTTCTACCCTAAAGCCACTCATCTACTGTAACAAAATAATTTAATTTTATACGGTATACAAAAACATAAGTAATAAATTGATTCCTAAATGTTGGTTATTGCAATAGGAGCTGACAGTCTAGTTGAGAAGACAAAACATGTCACCTTCCTCAAATCCTGGGCCAGCAGCTATCTCACAGAGAACTGAGTGTGCAATAGAAACTGCCCTGAAGGCTCCCTGCCCTCCACAAGCCCCTCAGCACTACTGCAGAGCTCCCTTTGGTTACTCCTGTCATTTGTTCCAGAGTCAGAGAGAGAAAGGGGTAGGGTGCCAAGGTAAAGGGCACAATCATTCTTCATTCTCTTTTATTCCTAGAGCAGCTACACTTTTATTTTCAAAGCCCAGGGAGTACACAGCAAAGGCCAGTTCTCTTGTCTGTTTGGGTAGTGCTGTATGGGTGTCTCTGTTCCCTCTCTTCCAGGGCTGTGTCATAAAGCCACATATCACCCCCAAATTTCCAGTACCCACAGTCATTTTTTCTTCTGATAAAAAGCACTGTGTACCTAGAAATTGCTCTGTGCATAGGGGTTCCTTTAAGGTCAGGATCAGTTGTGGACGTTAGGACAAGTTTTAGATACCATTGTGAAAATATATGACAAAGCTTTGGTGGGAAAAGGTAGCTCTAAAGGGAACTGTAGACACTTATCTCACTTTAATCTGCATAAATTTTCTTAAGGAGTTTCAGGAAAGTGGAGGAGAAAGTGGGTAGAATTGTAGTTGATGAGATCCAATGCTCCCTAGACACATTTAGTCTTTACCCAGATCCTACATGGGGCCCAGTTCTCAACCATCACCTGAATCTTAAGGCACACACTCAACAGGAGGAAGCAGGGTGAGGGTGTCAGCAATGTAGATTAGAAAAATTGCCAAAGAACTATTCCCCCACTTCACATGCATTTTAAAACATTAGGAAACAATAGATGATTCAATAAATGGTGTTATGACAAAACGATAACAATTGGGAAAGAAATAAAGTTAAATGTTTATCAACTCTTATGCCAAGAAGGTCTTTAGATGGATTAAATATAAATTGTACAACCCAGATTCATAAAAGGCCCAGAAGAGCATATGAATTAATATTTTTATAATTTTGGCATAGAAAAGATTTTCTTAATCATGGTAACAAAGGCAGAAACAATAAAGAATAAGATTGCTGGATTTCGTACACTAGTGTCAAAACCACCACTAGATGAAGTTCACACATAACAAGTTGGGAAAATATTAATAACTGTCATTTAAAGAGATCATACAAATCAATAAGAAAAGGAAAACATTTCAATAGAAATTTGGAAAAGAACAGCAACTCACAAAAGAATACATAGAACTAAAGAAAAATACCCAGATTTGCTATTAATTTTTAAAAAGTGCTAATCGAAACAAAAATTTTTTCTAACTACTAAATGGCAAATATTGCAAAAGGGGACTAGGGGAAATGGACATTTTCATTCATATGTAAATTGAGACAATAATTCTGATTAGGCATTTGCTAATGTGTATCAAAAAGTCCTGAAGAGGTGGCTCCATAGTGTAGTGGTTAGCACATCTGCTTTACACGTAGAAGGTCCTGGGTTTGCCCCCCAGGTGGAGCCACGGACCATTTCTCGGGTGAGTCAGGAAGAAAAAATTCCTAAAAATGTATATATTACTTCTATAATTTTTTTCCTCAGAAAAAAAAATCAGATAATTGTATCCTAAATGTAGAATGAAAGTTGCAGTGTCCAAGTTTCTGATGTGAACTACTGACTTGGAAAGGACTTAAATGGGAGTCTTTTCTCAGATGCTTCCATAAAATGGCATGATACTCAAGGAAAGCTTAAAGTCTTTACTTGCCACCGTAACCTCAACAAAAGCTTGGGGTCTAGAATGAAGATCTGCTCTCCTGGAAGACTTTATTAGAACAATTTTCATTATACCTCAAGTTCATGTTTACTCCAGTCCCTGTCAGAAATGCAAGCCCTTTAGTCATCTATTGACAATTGTGTCGTACATTCCTCCCATCCTACTATTCTGTGCATTCACTGAACTAAGTAGTCGTCCTATCCTTCTGAAACCACCCCACTATGTCATGGAAGCCTGTGCTTGGCAGAAAGCCAGCCTTCTCTCAGGTTCCTTCTACTTGTGGCCAGGCTTAAGCATCTGGGCCACCAGAAAGAAAGGCATCTGTGCTTAAGTGCAACTCTCTTGAACTCTGGGTTAAAGCCATCTAAGTGTGTCTTGACAGCTAGTTCTGAGAACTGGAAGTCATCCTGGCCTCTCCTTGGACAAGCCATTCTTGTGCTCTGCAGCTCCTTCTCACCCCTTGAGTAAATACGTCTTGTGTTCAATCTTACTATTCTTACCTGATGTGTAAATTCAGGATACTGATAATTTGGGCTTTATGATGCTCTGAGTATGCATCTTTGCTTTTGTAAACTCATAACTCCTTCAACGATTTGACTCTAAATTGTTTGTTCTTAGGGAAGCTGTTTGTGCAGGCTTCAGACAGTATTTTATTCTTGCAATTTATTTCTACCATGTAACTGGCAGTATCTTTTTACATTCAGCCCTTCTGTCTGTTAAATAGAGCTCATCCTTACCCATCAGGCCATCATCGAGGGACCTGTGGCATTTTCCCATATTAAAGATGAAAATAAAATCTCTTGGTAGTAATGATATTAAAATGCAAGGAATATAGGAACATACAAATAATCTGCTTCCTCTTCCCCCGCCCCCCCCCCCCCCCAAAAAATTAGATACCCATCTTCGGCCACTGGGAGATGATCTTTAAACTCTGGCAATGTTGTGCTTGATAGGGAGGGTCAGTCTTCATCTGTATGACAGCCTTGGGTCACATTAGATAGTCTAAAAGTGTGATTTAGGGTGCAGGCTGCCATACTAGATAGTCTTAGGATGGGATCTGGACACTTCAGGCAGTAATAATGTGATGTAGTGTGGGGCTTTGATTCATAGTGTATCTATCAGTTGATTACAGAGGGGTTGGGGACTGGAGACTGAGATGAGCCATATAAATAAGTAATCATGTTTGTGATGGTGAAGCCCCCAAAAAAGCTCTGGACACCAAGGCTTGAGCAAAGTTCTCTGGTTGGCAAAATTATGTGAGTATTGCCACACATTAATACTGGGAAACACATGCTGTCCTGACTCCATGAGGAGAGAACACTTGGAGTTTCATATCTGATGCTTTTCCTGGACTCTGCCCTATATGCTTTTTCCCTTGGCTGAATTTTAAAAAAGATATTAAAAATTATTTTTCAATTACAGTTGGTATACAATATTATATTAATTTCAGGTGTATGACATAGTGATTATACCTTTATATAACTTATGAAGTGATCACCCTGATAAATCTAGTACCCATCTTATACTATACATAGTTATTACAATATTATTCCTTATGCTATAATTTACAACCTCATGACTATTTTGTAACTGCCAATTTGTACTTCTTTATCGCTTCTCCATTTTCACTCTCCCCTGCCAACATCCCTCCCATCTGGCAAACCATCAAAATGTTTTCTGTATCTATAAATTTGTTTCTGTTTTGTTTGTTCATTTATTTTGTTCTTTAGATTCCACATATAAGTGAAATCATATAGCATTTGTCTTTTTCTGCCTGACTTACTCTACTCAGCATAATACCCTCTAGGTTCAACCACGTTGTTACAGATGGCAAGATTTTATTCTTTTTTATGGCCGAGTAATATTCCATTGTATATATGTACCACCTCTTCTTTCTTCATTCATTCATTGATGAACACCACAGCTGCCTCTATGTCCTGCCTATTGTAAATAATGCTAAATAAACATTGGGATTCATGTATCCCTTCAAAGTAATATTTTGGGTTTCTTTAGTAAAATACTCAGAAGTAAGATTACTGATCTTTGTCTCTCGTTACAGCTTTTTTTTTTTTAAAAAAAACCTTTGTCTTGTCTCATATAAATATTGCTATTCCAGCTTTTTACTTTTTTCATTTTTATTTTCATGAAATATCTTTTTTCCATTCTTTAATTTCAGTCTCTGTGTGTCTTTTGATCTGAAGTGAATAGATCTCTTATAGGCAACGTATGTAAGAGTCTTATTTTCTTATCCACTCAGCCACTTTATATCCTTTGATTGGAGCATCTATTTACACTTAAAGTCATTGTTGATAGATATGTAGTTATTACCATTTTATTATTCATGTTTTTTATTTCCTCCCCTCCTCCTCTTCCTCCTTCTCCTTCTCCTCTTTCTCCTCCTCCTACTCCTTCTTCTTCTTCCTCTTCTTCTCCTTCTCCTTCTTTCTCCCACTCCCTCTCTTTCTCCTTCCTTTCTTTGTCCTTTTTTTTTTTTAAATTCTGAGTCCCTCTAATTTTTTTTGTAATACTGGTTTTGTGGTGACGAACTCCTTTTACTTATCTGGGAAGCTAGTGATCTCTCTTTTAATTTTAAATGATAGCTTTGCTGGGTACGGTCATCTTGTTTGTAAGCCATTGCTTTTTCATCACTATGACTATTTCATGCTAATCCCTTCTGGTCTGAAAAGTTTCTGTTGAGAAATCAGCTGACGGTCTTATGGGAGATCCCTTGTAGGTAACTAACTGCTTTTCTCTTGCTGCTTTTAAGATTCTCTGTCTTTAACCTTTGGCATTTTAATTATGATATGTCTTGGTGTGAGCCTCTTTGGGTTCATGTTGTTTGGGACTCTCTGTATTTTCTGGGCTTACATGTCTATTTCCTTTGCAAAGATAGGGAAGTTTTCTGTCATTTATTCAAATAGGTTCTCAATTTCTTGTTCTCTCTCTTCTCCTTCCAGTACCTCTATGATGCAAATGTTGATATGCTTGATGTTTGCCCAGAGGCCCCTTAAACTATCCTCATTTTCTGAGAGTATTTTTCTTGTTGCTATTCTGATTGGATATTTTCTGCTCCTTTATCTTCCAAATTGTTGATTTGATCCTCTGCTTCATCTAATCTACTGTTGATTCCCTCTAATGTATTCTTCATTTCAGACACTGTATTCTACATTTCTGACTGGTTATTTTCTACTGCCATTTTTATGTGGTATATCCCTTTGTTAAAGTTCTCACTGAGTTCATCTACTTTTCCCCTAAATTTATCGAGCATCCTTATAACCACGTTTTGAACTGTGCATCTGCTGGATTGCTTGTCTTCATATTGTTTAGTTATTTTTCTGTTCTTTCATTTAGGACATGTTTTTTTTTTTTTTTTGTCTTCCCATTTTGGCCACCTTCCTGTATTTGTTTCTATGTATTAGATAGGGCTGCTCTGGTCTTAGTAGAATGGCCTTATATAATAGATGTCTGATGGGTTCCAGTGGAGCATTCTCCCTAGTCACCTGAGCTAGGTAGTCCAGGTTTGTCTCTTTTGTGGGTTGTGTGTGCCCACCTGTTGTAGTTGAGCCTTGGTTGCTATTTGCATGTCAATGGGAGGGATTGACTGTTGGGCAGATTTGTTGGGAGGGCTGGTTGTGACTACAGTGGTGGAGCTGTTGTGCAGGGACTGACCCATTGGAGCAGGATTGGCTTTAAAAGGGCTTTGGTGCCTGCTCAGTCTGCCTTTTGGGTGTGTTATCCTTGGATGTGGCTCTGGATGGTCTCTGGCATGGTCAGAAGTGGCCAAGTGTGCCGACTCAGGGGCCTCCTGGAGGGGTTCTGCTGCAGGCCAAGTTCAGCTGCAGACTGTGCCTGGCCTGGGGCCACCTGGCATGAGCCACCAAGAAACCCAAAGATAGCCACAACTGTGCTAGACTTGGAGGTACCTTGAGAGGCCAAGCCATGTACAGAGGGCTGCTGCTGCTAGTGCTGGGCTTTGAATTCTTCATCAAGAGATACAGGGCTCACTGAAGCCAGAAGCTGCTTGTTTGGGGTTTGTGAACCTTTGAGGCTTTAGTGATGCTCTTGGAAATAGATGCATCTTTGTAGACATTTATGTATGTCACATATAATTTAATCCTCATAACAATCTGATATGGTAGGCATTGCTATTCTTCCAACCTTAGTGAGGTATCTATCATGTATTCAAGGTCTCACAACCACTAAGTGGTCAATCAGGGATTCTGCCCAGGTCTGACTCTAAGTGTTTTGCTCCTTCCAGCTTATTAGGTTTCCTTGGCAGGATGTTCTTTAACTTCACCTGAAACAAGATAACCTACAAAGGCTTTATAAAATACAAACAGAGGCACTGACATTAATATTAATATAAAAAAAGCATTGTTTAGTCATTGGAACTTAGCTATATATATGCAGCATTTAACAAAAATTATGATCAATATTAAAAACAATATTTTTAAAACTAAGAATTTTGTACTTTTTGACATAAAGACATAACATTTAGATATAAGAAATATTTGATGAAATATTCTACTTAGAAATTTGAGTTTATCATTATCAGTTAATATTAAGTAAAGTTGGCAAAAGGTAGATATAGATTACAAAACAATAAAATAAAATCAATCACTGAGAAATGCTGAGCTTTAAAGCCTTTTCGGTATCTAAAACTTTTACAAAATATTATAATTCATTATGACATAAAAAGAACTAACACATTACAAAAAATAAAGAACAATCTTGCAGGCTATAAAACCTTTTCACAATGTAGCAAAAGTAATACCAATGAATGTTTCAATGGGAATTATAATATTGTTTCTTTTAAAACTTGCTCAATCCTCTCTCAAATAGTAATTGGATAAAATGGGAATTTAGAGAATATAGAAACATAACGTTTATTAAATGACAACACTACATAAGAATATTTATTGAAGAAATACTCAATGAAAAATTACATAAAGTGTTTTATCATCAATAAAGAAAAAGAAAAACAAGAAAGAAAAAATCCAACTTACATTTCTTGGGAAAGGTGATTCAAAGAAATATAAAACAAAAATAATATTAATAAAAGAAGGAATAAATTAGAAAGAAACCTGAAAATTATAAATCTGAGAAAAGGCAATTCACCAAAAAATCTGATGAAGTAAAACATGATGAAGAAAATCAATAGGTACAAACAATATTAGAATTAAGAAAGAGTATGGCAAAGATATAATTTATTTTGTAAAATTATAACCAAATATGATTAATTGTAACTCAAGTACTTTTGAGAAATTTAATAGGTATTTCACTCAGGACCATCAGAGGGCATGGTAGTTTTAAAATTTATCTTTCTGTTCCCCCCTTTCTTTTTTTCCTTGGAAGATCTGGGTGAGTTCTGGGCTGTTTATTTTAGCAACAGACTTGGAGGAGCAAGCCTGCTTCAGGCTTAAATGCTAGTGTTTGGAAGGAAGAGATCAAGGATATTCTGGTGCCCTCCATCAGAGTTCCTTTTCAGCCTAAGGATTTTTATCATTAAATAACTTCCAAGGATCATCTTTAGCCTACTATTGGAAAGTGTACAAATGTAAAAATCCCATACATTATATAGATCCATCATTCTACAACTTTGGGCAGACCATTTTAAATGCTTCAAGTAATGACAACAACCTTGCCTGTGTCAAAGAGCTATGAAGGTTAATTTTGGTAGTAAGGTTTCACTTTGTGAAAAACATAAAGCTGTCTGGGAACATAAGGGTTTCATGTGATCCAGTGTTCCTAAAACTAGTCTTTTTTTCTTTGACATCCCACAGCACTTTGTCATACATATTTTGTCATCCTTGTGCCTGACTATGCTGCAATAGTAATAGGTATATTTGTGTGTCCTCTTGATGATGAGAGTAAGATCTTGCCCCAGTGCATCTGTGAACCTTCTTCATTACAGAGCAGTGTCATAAATGTAGTAGATCTTCAAAGATTATTTAGTAAATGAATTTTTGATCAATAATCCCAATGCCTCCCATACTCATTCTTTTTTTCTTAACATCTTCTTATTTTTTCAATAAAAAATTTAAATTATAGTTGATTATATTAGTTTCAGGTGTACCACATAGTGGTTAGATATTTATATAACTTACAAAGTGATCCTTCTGATAAGTCTAGTGCCCACCTGACATGACACCACACATAGTCATTGCAATATTATTGACTATATTCCCTATATTGTATTTTACATCCCTGGGACTATTTTGTCACTGCGAACTTATACTTCTTAATCCTTTCAGCTTTTTCACTCAGCCCTCCAACCCACCTCCCCTCATAATCATTCCAATCCTCAGAGTTGCAAAGGCATAAAGATTAAAAAAAAAGTAGTGAAACTACTTCTTTAGTCACTGACAAGATTATGTCTAGAAAATCTTATGAAATATAAAAATAAAACCACTAGAATAATACTTGAATTTGTCAAGATCACAGGACACAAAGTCAATAAACAATTAATTGTATTCATACATAATGGCAGCAAATAATTAGAAAATGAAATAAAAGTACTATTGATAATAGCATCAACAACATCAAATATCTGGGAAGAAATTTAACAAACTATGTACAAGATCTCTATACTAAAAGCTATAAAATATTGCTGAGAAAAATTAAGGCAGATCTAAGTACGTGGAGACACATGCCATGTTTATGGATTATAAGATTCAAATAGTTATGACTGCAGTTCTTCTGGAATAGATGTATAGACTCAATGGAATTATGATCTAAGTCCAACAAGATTTTCTTGTAGACATAGACAAGCTGATATTAAAAATCATAGAGAAAGGCAAAGGATCTAGAATAGCTAAGACAATCTTTAAAAAGGAACCAAAGTTAGAGAACTTACTTAACTGATTTCAAGAGTTGCTGTAAACTAAGTAATAAAAGCAGTGCTTATTGGCATAAGAATAGACAACCCAATAGACCAGAATAGAGAGTCAAGAAATCAACCCACACAGAAGTTTAATTGCTTTTCCTTGAACATACCAAATCAACCCAATGGGAAAAGAAAGTCTAGCAAACGATGTTCAAACATTGAATAATTATATGGAAAAAATGAACTGTGACCCTGATGTAACTGCATACCCCCAAGTTAAGATGGGTCATAGCCTTAAAAAAAAGTTAGGACTATAAAGCCTCTTGAAGATTATATAGGATATTATTTTTTGTGATTTTGGAACAGGCACAAAATACACTAATCATTAAAAAAATGATAAATTTGCCTTCATTAAAATATTTCTATTAAAAAGTGGGTAAATGAATTGAATAGACATTTCTACAAAGATGATATACAGATGTCTAATAAGCACATGAAGGGATGCTTAATATCACTAATTATTAGGGAAATATCCTAATTGAAATAAAAACACATTGAAATATCACTTCACACCTACTAGGATGGATGTTATATACATACATACATATATATGGATGCACACATATACATACATACACATATATATGTGCATGTATATGTAAGTGTTGGTGAGAATTTTGAGAAATTAGAATTCCTGTGCACTGCTGGTCGAAATGTAAAATAGCACAGCCATTATAGAAAAGAATATGGCAATTCCTAAAAAAATATGTTCTAGAATTACCATATGATCTAGAAATTTCACTTCTAGGTATTGATCCAAAAGCATAAAAAGCATGGACTTGAACAGATATTTGTCTACTAATGTTTATAGCAGCATTATTTACAATAGCCAAAGGTGGAGACAACACAAATGTTCAAATGTCCATCTACAGATGAATGGATAAACAAAATGTGACATACACATACAGAGGAATATCACTCAGCCTTAAATAGGAAGGAAATTCTGACACATGCATGGATGAACCTTGAAGACATTATGTGAAGTGAAATAACCAGTAACAAAAGAACAAATACTGCATGATTTCACCTACATGAGGTACCTGGAGCAGTTAAACTCATGGAGACAAAAATTATAATGGTGGTTGTTAGTGGTTGGGGGCACGGGAGAATGGGAAATTATTGTTTAGTGGAGCCAGAGATTCGGTTTGGGATGATGAAATAGTTCTGAAGATGGATACTGGTGTTTGTTGTACAACAGTGTGAATGTACTTAATGCCACTGAACTGTGTATCTAAAATTGATTAAAATGGTCAATTTTGTAATGCATATTTTACCACAATAAAAAAATTAAAAAAATAATTTTCAATAACAGTATGTATAGATTTGTTGTATGTATAGATTTGTTGTGAAGACAAGCCACAGCTTATGCCACAATTTCTGTGATACACCTCTAAAGGACACAGTTGAAGCTAGTGTGTTTCTTTAAAGGCACACCCCTAGCTCATTTCAAAGTTCCTCAGAGGTGCTGCAAATAAACAGTCATGCAACACTTACTGGGTATTTGTTCTCTGTAGGCACTCTGGATGTTGATCTGTGTATCCTCTCCACAGCTTTAGGAGGCAGGTAACCATTATTACTCTCTTGAGAGAAGGGGTTAGTTAGGGGAGCCATGGTAAAGAACTTGCCTAAGGTCCCAAAACTGGTGGTGAAGTGGCACCACCAGTCCCCACAGTCCAGTCCCAGGTTCATACTTTTGACCTCTAGACTCTCTGTCCCCTAGGTGTTCCCTTTCCGCTCCCTCTGCCACTCTTCAGGCTCTACTTGCAGGTATTTGTTGTCCTCTTCTCATGCCAGCAGCTCTTTCCTTAGCAGACAGCATCCTGTCCAGTTGTAGAAGTGAGGACCCTCAGGCTGAGCTCCCAGCTCTTCTGTACATGGTTGGTAAAGCAAGCTTCATGCTGGCTACCTGATGCCTTTTTCCCCAAGCAGATGTCCTTTTCTTTTTGCCCAAGGTCAAGCACTCTAACCTACTTGTCTTCTTGGGGAACTTATTCTCTCATATCTCTCTCTTGTTTCCAAATGTTTGTTCTTTTTTAAAGTAAAAATGTTTTTAGGATTAAAAGAACAATACAGTTTGTAATATAAGAATATAGAAAAAATGGAGGAAAAAATTGTTACTAACTCTATTCAAAGAAAAATCACTATAATACATTTATATTTTCTAGATGCATTTTGAAGACAGAAAATGATCGTATCAAAAATTGTCCCCTCAGTTAAATGGCTATTATTAATTATAACGATTTCCACACTATTAGGCATCTGTTATGTTTCAAATTTGAAATTTAAAGTTTAGTGTCCTTCTAAAGGTTTTTTTTTTTTTTCTGATTATGACAATTTTACACTACCCCTCTCTTTCTTGTTGCGTGGCTTCAGCTGCTGCCCCTCCCTCGGCAGGTTAGAGAATTCCTGCCCAATTAGACATTTTGGGTCTCCCCTATAAACTGGTTTCGGGACTTCCTGGGGCTCAGAAGCCACATCACGTAGACTCATTCTCTGACATGGAAGGCTCCTCTGTTGATGTACCGACAGGTGGCAGAAAGGAGGGGATCCTAGAGGCAACAGATCCGGTTTCCCTACTTAGAGACACAAGTCACTTCCTTGAGCTGCCTCTTCAGGCTTGGTGCCCACAGTCGCCGGACCGGTCTGCCTTCTGGGTATCTCGTGGTCTGCAGGGAGCTCGCTAGGCCCAAGGCAACGTCCGGCATACAGTGATTTCCAAGAATTAAGAACGATGTCACTTAGAATGCCACTTAGCAAGTGTTCATTATGAAGACAGAAGTGTTAGCAGGGGAAGGGTGGTCGCGGGCAGGCTCTGAGCGCTTGCTGTTGCATCCGCTTAGTTCTGATGGCCGTAGATCGCTTCGCGAACTGCGGCGCGTCTGTGCTGGAAGCTTCCAGCAGGGGGCAGTGCGTGCACGCTTAAGGACCTGTTTCTCGACTGCACCCGGTTTAAGTTGCAAAATCGTTGAATAGCTTGGAGATGCTTGATCTTTGTTTATGTCATGGACTTTCACTCCAAACGGAATCATCCCAACCCCACGGGATCCTTTGAAAAAAAAAAACAGTAGCAAAATTACAATCAAGTGGACCTTGCTTTCTTCCCTTTGGACATATGTCGACTGTGGGTCTGGTTGGCACTGCAGGGAGGAGTGAAGGAGGTGAATTCTGCCTGCTGCAGCTCCTCCTTGGGATCTTAGAGTGCTGGGTAAACAGACTTGCAGATCGTGGAAATGCCTTTGCAGCGGTTCAAAGCTCCTAGTTAGACTTTGGTACAACAGAAACGTAACTCCCATTATTTTCCACAATTCTAGTCTAGTTTCTTTCTCTCTTATGCTTGATAGACATAAATCAACCACTTTCTGATTAATTTTCTCGAGTTAGTGATCATTCAGTCATCTTAGGTTTAAACTCACTGGCTCCCCCTCACCTCATCCTTGGCTTGATTCTAGCTAGAGAACACAGAGCTTGACACAACTGTCCACCTGGTACCATGGGGAAGGCGGCCCCTCCCAAGGTCTTGCTCTCTTTCAGGCCTCTGTTGACCCTCACTTTTTTTCAGTGTATGTTTTATGTCATCTGAGACCATCTGAAGAGGTGCTGGGCAGGGCTCCAGCAATAGCGTCCATGGTTTCTTGGCTCCCTGGGAAGGAGACATGGTGAGATAGTAGCAGAATCTGCACCTGGTCTCAGTGGAGACTGTCCAAGTAGGTCCCTTTGATACAGTTGCCTGCATTCCAGTTGTAAGACTCTGAGTTGATCCACCTAGGTTATCTATCCATTTGGGCCCCTGGGAACTTAGGGATATTCTCCCACGCCTTTTGGTGAGGGACAGATGGGACTGCTATGTGTCCTGTGGTGCTTAGAAACACCCATACTCACTACTCCTCTGAGGTTGGATGACACACGCCTAAGAGGTTCACTGCTGCATCTTCCAGAATATTTATTATCTGGTCTCAATTCTAGACTTCAAGGTAGAGTCCACTGTGTGTCCATTTATCAAACCCTCTTGCTCTCAGCCTAGGGATGAAAGGGGCAAGAGCATAACTTCAGGGCTGGACCTAAGCCTCATGCTTCCTCTCCCAACGATTCCTTCCCCTGCCCAGTATGGAGGGTGCATATACACTCATGCACATTCATATACACACAGAAACACACACTGACACACAGAAACTAGGTTACATATGTTCTTTATATATACAAAGAAGACACATCCTTAGCTTCCCTTTTACATCTATGGGTGTGCTGCAGATGAGGATGGTAGTGAGGGTGGATAATAAACCTTATATCTTTTTACTTCATCTTCTTTCAAATCTTTGGTCTCACACCTGGATGGTATTTTTTGAAATGAAAAACCAAGGGTGTATCTTATTTTCTGATTCCACAATGATTTTCTTTCCCTAAAGCATCAGGCGAGTCTGTCTACTTGTGTGGAGAGGGAAAAGGCTCTTGGGCCAGAAGAAGCCTGTCAGAGTGGAGGGAGTCGCTGGCATCATGGTCCATATCCACTTCCATCCTCTGCATCTTATGGGTAATCATCAGGTCAAGGCTCCAAGGTCTGACCATGGCTGGAGTAGAGGGGGCTTCTCTGGAAGGGAATGGGCCTTTACTTTCCAATCATCTGGGGAGTAGTGGGTCCTAGGGCAGGACCTGGGACTTGGGAGGTGTTGGGTTTGAGAGCAAATTGAATACATATACCCTCAAATGTTGGAGTTCTAAAAAAACTGAAAAATATTTCACAGGAGTGGCAAATGAAAGCCAAAGCATGGCCTTACTAGTGCTGGTGGTGATCACCTCTGGCCAAGTAGAGGTGCTACGGAGTAAGGTGAGCAGTTAGTCAGTTAGGGGCCTCTAAGACAGATGTGAGGCCCACTTCTAAGTTACCTCTGTTATATTTCCCTTGGTTTATTCCCAGGTCTTCAAGAAATTCCCACGAAAAGATACAGTCTGAACTCAGATTGTGGTGGGATGTTGGAGGTAGGGAGGATTTTGTGCCCGTAGATTGGCAAGCAGCACAAGATATGGTGCCCATTCTCTGAGGAAAGACTCATAGCTGTAAGGAGGCCAAGGACTGTGTCCTATGGACCTGACTTATGGGGCTGCTGGCAGTGAAGGGCAGTAGGATATGTGAGCATTAAGAAAAGAAGGGAGGATCTTGAGAGCCTGAGGGTCCCACTCTTGAGCCTTCTGAGATAGTTGTAGAAAGTTCTGGCAGGTGAGCTAGTGGGGGTGCCCACCTTTCTTATTTGGGTTAGAATGGACTTGAACATTGGCATATGTTTTCTGTGCTGGAGTGTCATGCTGAATGCCCTTCTGTACTCTAAAAAGGCAGTCTCCACAACACACCAGGCCCAGAGATACACTATCTTTTCAGATAGAAGGTTCAACATGGAAGTTAGTCATGAAATGTAGATGAGATGGCAACTGATTTTTAAGTTTATAAAGAATAATTTAGATAAGGGCTTTGTCAGATCGTGGCAGACATAGGTTTAGGTGAGCCATAATACTCAGCCCTTCCCAGCATTCTCTTCCTGGGGTCAGAGAGAGTGTTAAAGGGATCCCTTAGCCTCCTTTCCCAACCTACCTCCCAACCCATGCACAGATCTGCTTTTTGCTCACAAAGGACCTATTATCCTCGGTGCTGAGTTACTCCTGTGCAGCTGTGATAACACTGGGATCTGCTGGCTCTTCCTTGGACAGTTTTATTACTAAATCTGAGTCTGATGTTTGCAATTTATTCTCCCCCACCAGGCCTGAAATGGGGCTCTCTGTGTCTCAGGTCTCCTGAGTTCTAGCTGATGTGCACTTTGTGCTTCCTGAGTCTTTGCTGTGCTCACATCTGTTTTGCTGTGGTAACTCTTGACTTGGATTTTCAACCTGCTTGAGAGTGCTAGAAATGTCCAGCAGACTGCAGCAGGGTGAAACAGATCGACTCCCTATTTCTTTCTTCCCTGTTTCCCCGAGTAAATAGCAAAGGTTTCGGTTTTAAATTAGAGAAGGTGGTCATTATGGTCTTTGAAAATATTCCTTGGTCTCAGTCTCTGACTCTTTTTCTGTTTCATTTTGACACCTGTGGGTTTGTTGCTAGGTCCTGAAACCCTGGAGCCATGTTATTGATTATCTTCATGTCCCCTGGTTTTTCTGTTATAATTTACATAAGTAGAACAAGCTTTTTTTCTTTCCCTTCTTGTTCTCTCTGCAGCCTTTTGGTCACAATTGTAATGCTGTGCAGAGTGTTCATTCCACAGTCAGATAACCTTTATGAGAATAACAATGTCTAGTAGTGTTGTTTTCATCAAAGGGATAGAGAAACTGAGTGAGGAGAAGGCCAGGGGCTGGCCCAAGGTCATAGATTCATTGGAAAAACTTAGCCTCATTCAAGTTCTCCTGGCTCTCAGCTGGGAGGCCTTTCAAAATTAATAGAACCTCAGTGCTTTGTGGACTGTAGCTTAGAAGGACTGTCATGCAATGTACTTAAATTGGCAGGTGCTGATGGCTTCTCTTCTTCCTGACACTAAGGAAATACTGATGCTCTTGGACTTTGGCAGTCTGTCTAACCTGTAGATTACTCAGCATACAGCTGGGATGAATTTCAAAACACCACGTGGAGCTGTTTGAATCTTTCTGCTGTGCTGTAGTATTTTCAATAAACCACGGATCCCTCCCAAATATTTAGATTAACAGTTGTTAGGATAAAATGCAACATTTTATACTACACCAGTACTTCCTTCTTAGAGGCATTGATATAATTAAAATTTTATTATAAATGTATTTTAAGCAATTAAATGAAATTGAAAGCACTTAATCATATAGAGAATTATTTAATCAAATGCTCATATTTTTCCCCTCATAGTAAACAAAAAATCAGAATCAGCTATCATTCACTATGCAGCTAGAACTGAGATTTACAGCACTTTGCCAACTGTAAAGCTCTGGGGACTGATTTTTTTCATTTTTAATTGAAGTTGACATTCAATATCATTTTTTATTAGTTTCATGTGTACAGCATAGTGGTTAGACATATGTATAACTTATAAAGTGATCCCCCTGGTAAGTGTAGTGTCCACCTACCACCATATATAGTTATTACAATATTATTATTATTATTATTATTATTATTTTTAAAATTTTTAAGTGAGGCAATCCTTGATTGACCTCACAGATTGCAAGGACCTTATCAGCTTACACCCTTATTTTTAAATTTTTTATGCCTACAGCACCTGGACTTCCTAAGTGGTCTCCCATCCAAGTACTAATGAGGCCTGACCCTGCTTAGCTTCCGATATCAGATGGGATCGGGCTTGTTCAGGGTAGCATGATCATAGACTACAATATTATTGACTAAATTCCTTATGCTATAATTTACCTGCCCACAACTATTTTGTAACTGTCAATTAGTACTTTTTAATGCCTTCATCTTATTCACCATAGGCTAATTGCTGCTTTTTAAAATTTTTATATTTTTATTCTTTTTAATTATTGTTGACATGCAATGTTATAGTTTCAGGTGTACAACTCAGTGGTTAGAGATTTATATAACTTACAAAGTGATCACCCCAATAAATTCTCTTCCCATTTGACACTATAAATAATTATTACAATACTTCTTTTTTAAATTAAGTTTATTGGGGTAACATTGGTTAAGACAATTATATAATTTTCAGGTGTACATTATAGTTTGACATCTATATATTCTATTGTATGATTACCACCCAAAGTTCGGTGTTATTTAGCTACCATATATTTGATCCCCTTTACCCACTTCACCTTCCCTCTAACCCCCTGTATTTGACCCTCTTTACTCTGTCTACCTATCCCCTCCTCCCACACCCTCTAACCTCTGATAACCACTAGTTCATTGTCCATGTTCCTAAGTTGCTGTTTGTCCTGTTCATTTGTTGCTTTTAGGTTTACATCCCACATATAAATGATATCATGTGATTTAAAAATTTTTCAGTCTGGCTTATTTCACTTAGCATGATTATCTCATGGTCCATCCATGTTGTTGCAAATGGCAATATTTCATCTCTTCTTATGGCTGAGTAATATTCCATTGTATATATGTTCTAGAGCTTTTTTAGCTAATCACCTATTGTAGGACACTTTGGTTCCTTCCATGTCCTGGCCATCATGAATAATGGTGCTATGAACATTGGTGTGCAAATATCTTTTCAGATATGGGTTTTCAAGTCTTTGGGGTAAATACCCAGTAGAGGGATGGCTGGATCATATGGTAGGTCAATTCTTAGTTTTTTGAGGAATCTTCATACTGTTTCCATAGTGGCTGTACCAATTTGCAGTCCTACCAGCAATGTATGAGAGTTTCTTTTTTTTTTCCCGCATCCTCTCCAATATTTGTTATTACTTGTTCTGTTGATTATAGCTATTCTAACAGGTGTGAGATGGTATCTCATTGTGATTTTGATTTAGATTTCCCTAAAGACGAGTGATGTTGAGCATCTTTTTGTTGGCCATTTGTATGTCCTCTAGGAAGAAGTGTCTTCAGTTCCTCTGCCCATTTTTTGATTAGATCATTTTTTTTGTTGTTATTGAGTCGTATGAGTTCTTCGTATATTTTAGATATTAGGCCCTTATTGGAGGCATTAATTGAAAATATATTTTTCCACTGAGATGCTTGTCTCTTTAACCTGTTGACAATTTTTTGCTGAGCATAAGTTTTTTAGTTTGAAGTATTCTCATTCATTTATTTTTGCTTTTACTTTTCTTGCTTTTCAGGTCAAATTCATAAAATCATCTTTAAGTCTAAGGTCCTTGAGTTTAGTTCCTTCTATGTAATTTATTGTTTTCTTCTATGTGTTTTATTGTTTCAGGTCTTATATTCAGGTCCTTAATCTATTTTGAGTTAATATTGGTGTGTGGTGATAGACAACAGTCTAGTTTCATTCTTTTGCAGGTGGCCTTCCAGATTTTCCAGCACCATTTATTGAAGAGGCTTTCCTTTCTCCACTGTATGTTTTCAACTTTTTTGTTAAAAATTATTTGCCTGTGTAAACATGGGATTACTTTTGGACTCTCGATTCTTTTCCACTGGTCTGTGTCTGTTTTAGTGCTAATTCCATGCTGTTTTGATTATTGTCACTTTGTAGTATAATTTGAAGTTGGGTACGTGATGCCTCCAGCCTCATTCTTTTTTCTCAGGATGACTTTGTCAATTCGGGGTCTTTTGTTCTTCCATACAAATCTGATGATTTTTTGTTTTATTTCTTTAAAAAAGGCAGATGGGATTTTGATGGGGATTGCATTAGATCTGTATAATGCTTTAGGTAATATGGTCATTTTAACTATGTTGATTTTTCCAGTCCAAGAACATGAAATATCTTTCCATTTCTTTGTATCTCCTTTGCTTTCTTTTAATGGGGTCTTGTAGTTTTCATTATATAGGTCCTTCACATATTTTGTTAAGTTTATTCCTAGGTATTTTATTCTTTTTGTTGCAATTGCAAAAGTAATTATTTTTTTCACTTCTTTTTCTGACGCTTTATTATTAGAGTATAGAAACGCTATGGATTTTTGAACTTTGATTTTGTATCCAGAGACTTTACTGTATTTGCTTATTGTTTCTAGTAGTGTTCTTATGGAGTCTTTAGGGTTTTCTATATAGAGAATCATGTCATCCATAAATAGTGACAGTTTGCCTTCTTCGTTTCCTGTTTGGATGCCTTATATATCTTTCTCTTGTCTGATTGCACTCGCTAGGACCTCCAATGTTATATTGAATAACAGTGGTGATAGTGGACAGCCTTGCCTTGTTCCTGATCTTAGAGGAAGATTTTTAGTTTTTCACCATTAAGTATAATGTTGGCTGAGGGTTTGTCATATATGGCCTTTATAATGCTAAAGTACTTTCCTTCTATACTGATTTTATTAAGTGTTTTGATCCTAAATGGATGCTGTATCTTGTTGAAGGCTTTTTCTGCATCTATTGATCTAATCATATGATTCTTATTTTTTAGTTTGTTTATATGGTGTATTACATTAATTGATTTGCATATGTTGAGCCATCCCTGTGACCCCACTATATCATGGTGTATAAATAATCTTTAATATGTTGCTGTTTTTGGTTTGCTAATAACTTATTTAGAATTTTTCCATCTGTGATCATGAGAGATATTGGTCTATAGTTTTGTGTGTGTGTGTGTGTGTGTGTGTGTGTGTGTGTGTGTGTGTGTGTGTGATCTTTACCAGGTTTTGGTATCAGGGTAATATTGACCTCATAAAATGAGTTGGGAAGTATTGCCTCCTCTTTGATTTTTTGGAAGAATTTGAGAAGAATAGGTATTAAATCTCTGAATGATAGAATTCACTGTTGAAGCCTTCTAGTCCTGGACTTTTACTTTTTGGTAAGTTTTTGATGATTGTTTTCATTTCCATACTTTTGATAGGTCTATTTAGATTTTACAGTTCTTCTTGATTCAGTCTAGGAAGAGTATATTTTTGTAAGTGCTGGTCCACTTCCTCTAGGTTATAAAATTTGGTTTATATACTTTTTCATAATATTCTTGAATGATACTTTGTATTTTTTTAGGGTCTGTTGCAATTTCTCTATTTCATCCCTAATTTTGTTTTTTGGTGTTCTTTTTCCTTTTTTCTTTAGTGAGTCTACTCAGGGGTTTATCAGTTTTATTAACCTCTCAAAGAACCAGCTTTTTGTTGCATTTATTTTTTCTATTTGTTCAAATTCAATTTTATTTAATTCTGCTCTAATTTTGATGACTTCTTTTCTTCTACTGACTTTAGGCTTCATTTGTTCTTCCTTTTCTAGTTTTCTATGATGAAACATTAAGTTGTTTATTTGGGCTTGTTCTTGTTTTTTGAGGTATGCCTGTAATGATATGAACTTTCCCTTTATGACTGCTTTTGCCTTGTCCCAAAAGTTTTGATATGTTGTACTATTGTTATCATTTGTTTCTCTGTATCTCTTGATCTCTCTTTTTATTTCTCCCCTGACTCCATTATTCTTCAATAACATGTTGTTTAATCTCCATGTATTTGCAGTTTTTTCTGATTTCTTTCTGCAGTTAATCTCTAGTTTCAAAGCATTATAATCAGAGAATATGGTTGGTATGATTTCAACACTCTCATATTTGTTGAGGCTATTTCTGTGTCCCAGTATGTGGTTCATATTTGCGAATGTTCCATGTGCACTAAAAAAAAAA